>JAVTVY010034738.1:0-140566 GCA_036873755.1 Hanleya hanleyi | reverse complement strand
TGATTAGTAAAATTCAGGATCTTTGACTAGTAGCCTATAGACTACGAGCTTCACGTCAGTTCGAGCCGGCCGTATTTTATGCCTACAATGGACTCCCATTTTCGGGCGACGATGCAGTCTGGTTTAAATAACGCTGCACTTGAAAACGAAAATAAGTTCATCAGTTGTACGACAAATGTACTGCTGCCTTCAGCTTCAGTTATCGGGAGAGCGTTCCAGTTACGGTTTGTGGTTAGTCCACCCATCACAGACTCGCTCCTGTTGCACCAATCTGCGCCGATTGCTGTCTCGAAATGTACGAGAACATGTATCCAAGCCTTTGATTATGATGCTTCAAGAGATGTTCGGAGCAAAGCAGGACAGGTGTATGTGAACCCAATATATAAAGAGTTACTGCGGCAGCGGTACGGCATTATTGCGGTGGTTGTACTAATGCGTTACTGCGGTGGAGGCAGCTTTATAAGTAGTCCGATCTTCCTATGACCCTTCACGCGATGACGGATAATTTCTGAAAGATTGTCTGGCTAGAGTCGCATTCTTCACAAGTTTCAGCGCTTTTTCTACCTGATTCCAAACAGAAAACTGGGTCAGTCGTGGTTTCGTTGAAACAAGTGAAATGAGAGTAAAGTTGTTGATACTGTAGAAGAACGGAACGGATCTTGTTAAATTTGGGTTGACAATGAAGGAAATTTTTTCATTGATAAATATATGTGATGTAGAACGGCCGAATATATTTAAAAATATTTTTACTGGGATGAGGTAGCGCGACCCCGTGGTCGCCCCCATTTTGCGTTTTTTTTTTGTACGGGAGAGAACTCTGACCCTAGCCAGACAATCTCTCAGAAATTATCCGTCGTCTGGCGTGAAGGGTCATTGGACGCTCGGACTTGATAACGCGTTTTGCAGTGGACCGGGGTTAAGGGTTTATGACTTTAATACGCCGTTCCCGTTGAAACTTCCCGACGAAAGTTGCATTTGTGACTATCAACTACAGGTTGACAATAAACACAACTTTGCAGCAGTAATCAACTGCACACAGTGATAGAAAATGATGCATCATTACCAGCCGTCTACAGGAATGGTTGTGGAATTGCTTCCGCACCAAAATAGCGCAAACTTGCCAGAGCGTAGTCAGGAATACGTTGAAAAGCTACGACACAACACGCATGCGTCATATGCAGCAGCTGATTGAATGTCTATAATCCGGCTTGGGATAACGCCTTCTTGAGCGCTTCCCCACTGGCCAGCGTGTCTGATTGGTAGGAGTAAATCGTCCGAATGATGACGGCCGATCAAGCCAAAGGAGGACTGCCGTCCAACCTTTGATACCGACACAAAACGCTCGATGTCCGTGACGGTATCTAAAAGAGCGCAGTCGATCCGTGCGGCATCGTACGCCGACGAAAGCATGTAAAAAGCCTGACACGCAAGATATCCAGCTCTGACGCCAACGGGCGCCTGTTTTTTCTTTTAGTGATGGCCGAACGGGTTCTTCCTGTGCCGTGTGCATGGAGAGACACCATAGGCATGCAGCAAACGCTAATGGCCTAGCCTAAAAAGGAGATAAGGCCTAGCGTCTGGAGTTGAGGATCACCTGACAGCTTCTGCCTGGCCGCAGCCAGCAACAACCAAGTCGTTGGCGACGAGGTCCGGTTCTGAATCCAAGTTTTTCTTAGACGATTGATTGATGTTCATATCTTTCAACTGTCGGTCATCCGAGGTGGCGATATATAGAAGACACGCCCAGGACACTCGACATGGTCCTCTCTAAGCGGCAGGATGTTGACGGAACACCCCCTGCCGTTACCATAAGAGGCAAGTATTGTGAGCTGGGACAAGCATCTCGACATCATAACGACCACGTCCGTCAAAACAAGCAGACCTGACACAACACAGACCCGAGAGTCCATCATGTGGACCAATCGACCTCAATCACGATTGCTGACGTGGTCTAACAAGCAGCCTCTTCGCTGAGATCCTCACCATCCCGATGCACCCCAACGGGTCTCGAATGGGGCATCACCGGTAGCCTTATATACACCACACCGAGTTAGTTTGGTCTCAGCGTAGTGCCGAGAAAACCCTGGTGATAGCCTTGCAGGAGCTACCATTTTTAGTCGAAGAAACACGGCGCTTCCCATAAATGCCGGCGAGCCAGTTAGGCCATGCTCCCACTACGTTCTGTGAGTTCTAAAGCACGTTCCAAGGTGGCGAAACGAGCGTGAACCCCGGTCTCTGGTATAAATCCCACTACGGGTTGTACGACCGTGACGGGTGAAGAGCCACAAGCATACGGATTTGCAGCTGGTAGTGCTGCCTAAACCAGAATACTGCCGAAACCAGAATACTCCCCGAAAGAATTTGAAGTGTTTCTTCTGGCTTTTCATCTCAATCCGATCTCCATGGCAACGAAATTCCTACAGCCGACATGATCTGCTCGGATTTTCGGTGTGATATTGTGCTTGAAAGAAGTTTCAATGCGGATGCCAATATGGATTCCTATAGCCGGTCGAGTCACTATATCCTACATTACAGTGCGAGATCATCCACTCAAACGTTCTTTCACTCATATCCAATTTGTGGCTGAATTCGTCCATCGGTCTTCAGAACGGTATGCCTCTACGATGGAAGTCAACGTCTACGTCTACGGTGGAGTGAGCCATTTTTCTCTCATCTACGATATGAGTCTGTACTCCCAGTCCTACAGTTGTTCTTAATGCCATTGGGTGTTTGACCTTTCCAACAACCTACACTATCACCAGAAAATCTGCGCTAATGGCAATCAGTGGAAATTCCCTGGTGGTGTGTACCATAATACGCATACCATCTTCGAAGAGCTGGCTGATGAGGGTCTTGTGATACCACTAGAGGACCGTTATTTTCCTTACCGGGCGTGCTATGACTTTGAAGCGATTTTGAAGCCGATGGACACTACCTCAGCCAAAACACAGTGGACGCAACGCCGTATCCCCTTGATTGTCAGCATTTCGATCAACGTTCCCGGCTATGACGCTGCGCCCGTATGTTTCGTTTCCACCGGGGACTCCCATGGCCTCATTACCCGGATGATGGTGTATTTAGAGGAAGTGAGTGCGGCCAGTACGAATCTGTTGGTGTCCAAGTTCCAGGACGTGCTGGATCAACTCGATGATAGGATTCCTACACCCGGTGTATCGTTCAGTGACAGTGAAGAGACTGAAATGGAGACTGAGACCGAGGAGACTGAGATGGAGACTGAGACCGAGGAGACTGAGGAGGAGGAGACTGAGATGCATGTATCTTCAGATGCTATTGGCACGGCCATCAATGTAAGTTCAGTGCTGGACACTACAACGAACGGCGTGGAAAAACAGCAACAGAACTGCGGGCGAAAGTGGTCGAGAATGGAGATTACATTAAAGAGTTGGGTTACGATCGAGTGGCCACCTATTTTCAAGAACACAGAGGTGAGTCGAGTCGACATTGGAGAGACCATGGGGGCCTACGCTGAGGAACACCACTGTCTCCCCCAACTCCGCCGGATGCTGATTGGTAGTATGTGGGCTGAAAAAATCTTGCTGGGCACCCCACTCCTGCGATGGGGCATAAGCCACGGCCTCGAAGTGACGCGAGTGTACCAAGTCATACAGTATGTACCGAACGCCTGTTTCACCGACAACGCAAACACCGTGAAATCTGCCCGTCGTCAAGGGGATAAGGATCCCAGTAAGGCCATTATCGGCGAATCCTGGAAACTGACGGACAATGGCTACTATGGAAAAACTGTGACCAACCACGACAAGCACGTCAACGTGATTATCTGCACTACCAAACAAGCGCACAAAAAGATCAACTCGCCACTGT
The DNA here is from genome assembly GCA_036873755.1 of Hanleya hanleyi. Classification (NCBI taxonomy): domain Eukaryota; kingdom Metazoa; phylum Mollusca; class Polyplacophora; order Lepidopleurida; family Hanleyidae; genus Hanleya; species Hanleya hanleyi. The sequence continues at coordinate 136,723 of JAVTVY010034738.1, read as the reverse complement.
TTCGGTCCGTCGACGTCATCGATGACGACACGTATGAAGTCACCTCAGCCAAAAGGGTCATTCGTTACAACTTTCCGCTCCATTTGGATGTATGGTGTACGAGGTGGCCAAACTACGGATGCTGCAATTTTTGTACCATTTCATGCACGTGTATTTCGATGCCTCTGACTGGCAGTTGATAGAAATGGATACGCACTCTGCCTACATGGCTGTCTCTAATGCGGATTGGGAGTCACTCGTGAATCCCGAACTACGAGTCCAGTATGAGGCGGAACGGGACCAGTGGCTGCCGAGAAAAGACCACCACACGTAAGACAAGCGGACTCCGGGGCTATTTAAGTTAGAGTGGAGTAGCGATGCCATGATCGCCTTGTCGTACTATTGTTACGGTGGAGACCAAAACAACAAGTTCAGCTGCAAAGTGGTCAACCGGCGCGACCCTGCCATCGACAAAGCCCTCTACCTGGACGTGCTTCAGAACCGGGCCAGTGCTAGTAAGACCAACAGAGGATTCCGTGTCGTCGACCACCAGATGCGCTCGTACATCCAGCAAAGGGATGCCATCACATTTTTCTACCCGAAACGGAAAGCCCTTCCGGGTGGAGTCAGTACGACGTACCTGGTCTTGTGACTACTACTACTACATATATTGTCTCTAACCGATGACGTCAGTAAACTATACCTGGACTTGTGAATTTGTGAACTCTATGAATAATGTACATACATAGATATTTGGACTCTTAAGTGAACTCGAATTACTCTATATACATTACGCTAGCTCGATGAATTTGTCTAATTGTGAACTGTTATATACTTCATTCTTGTGAAGTTGTGAGTAATTACCCTATATACATTACGTTATTTTGATGAATTTGCCTAATTGTGAACTGTTATATACTCCATTCTTGTGAAGTTGTGAATACTACTACTTCTGAACTCGAATTACTCTATATACATACTCCAGTTCCAGGAATTTGTCTAATTGTGAACTGTTATATACTTCATTCTTCTGAAGTTGTGAATAATTACTCTTCATATATTACTCCAGTTCGATGAATTGGTCTAATTGTGAACTGTTATATACTCCATACTTGTGAAGTTGTGAATAATTACTCTTCATATATTACTCCAGTTCGATGAATTGGTCTAATTGTGAACTGTTATATACTCCATTCTTGTGAAGTTGTGAATAATTACTCTATATACATTACGCCAGTTCGAGGAATTAGTCTAATTGTGAACTTTTATCTACTCCATTCTTGTAAAGTTGTGACTTCGCATATTCTCTATATACATACGTGTTCACCTTAATTCCTGTTTGTGCCAGTTCCACGTTCTTATAAATTGTTCACCTCACATACTTGAACAAACTTGTATATACATTCTTGTTCAAGTTACTTGTTCACTAATATAAAACAATCGAACTCCACTTGGGTTTTCATGAAGTTTTTATTGAACGTCAGAACAACAACACTGCAAGGGGGAATTCGGAAGTGCTGACCATACCTCGGGCACTGATTGGCTACTTTCTCAGCCCATTCATTGACTGGCCTATATCAGTTTGGTTAAAATTAGAATCCCACATGTCTGTTCAAGCATTGGGCATTAATGACAGCTTGTTTACGCTCACGCAGAAAACACACAAGACAGGATTTAGGGTGAGATCTCATTTGTTTTTTATTCAACAATAAAAACAACAACAACGTGAGAACAACCACGTGAAAACTGAATCCCAGTACAGAGGCTTGTACATTGAAATGTTTAGAACTTAAACCCAGAACGGGGCATGTACATTGAAATGGTCTGCGGCCCAGTCATACACGAGCACATCTCGGTCCTCGGCCTTGGGGTACTCGTCAAAGATCTGTACGATGGTAGATAAGGTTCTTCCCCGGCATCGATGGTACAGGTCAAAAAGCAATATTGTCCGCACACGCTACTGGTCAGGCTTTGCAACGTTTGACTATTCCAATACCACGTCTCTGTGCCTTCGTCGATGGAGTCTGTTAAATCAGGGTGGAGGGGTGGCAAGCCGTACGGATCAAACTATTCGCCTGCTGTTCTGCCAAGTACACGGCTACCCAGTGTTGACCGGGCCGATCCATCGGGTCCGTGTTGAGGACGTAAGCAGCTGGATAAACACAGTCTAATGGGAACACATCACGGGCGAACACCCCTTGAAAGACCATACGTGTCCCTGGGTCATTCTCCAACACGATGGTAATCTGATCTGTATCCATGTTAGCTGGCAAAGTCACACAGGACGTTGCGCGCCTTGTCCAGGTTGTCAAACTCGGCGTAGCAGTTCACATTGATGGTGCTCCGGAGGGCTCGTGCAAAGTGGATTTCCAACCGTAAGTTGCCTTGCTTGGCGAAGGTCAGCTGATGGTCGTTCTCTAAGGTGGGGGTCAGATCGAAACAGAACGTGTATCCGTTCTCGCAGTCCTCCCGACTGATCATATTCCCTTTATCCTGGTTGATTTGACCGGTCGCTGTAAAAAAGCTCTGATAGGCTCGAATGAAATTCCCGCGCCCAAAGTTCGGTGTTAAGACCGTGGCTGGGACATGTTGTCCGTTCACATGCAGGGCCAAAAAATTGATGCCGAAATGTTTAAAGTCAAACGGGTTCTCTGGGGTACACTCCGCTGAAACTGGTATTCTCCACACAGGCCAGGATCAATCGCTTGGGCAGTTCCTCCAGGAACAGGTTTTCTTTGTTGGCGCTCATATTCCCGGCAGGCATAGAGAACACTTTGGTTTGCACACGACGGTTAGGGTACTAGGCTGGTTTTGTTTCCAAGGCTTTGAGGTGTCCCAATTGAACGGCTGGATTCGGTTTCACTTTCGGACATACAGGACTGCGTCTTATAGTCGGCTACATGCCCCACTACGTTAGTGGCCATCAAGGCGAAGGTTTTTGATGGGGATCTTGTTGAAGAGAGGGGCTGTCAGCTGAGATCTTTCAGCCTCTCGTTCATACGACAACAGCGTCTCGATGTAGGCTTGATAGGGGTACGTGTTGGTCGAGTCACTGATGAGTTTGTCGCTGAGAAAAATATCCATCTGTTGAAACATAGAGTGCAGCCAGAGATTCGTAGGGCCCACCGTTGCAGCGTCGATGATTCTGGAGCCATGCAAGACCTTGGCTTTCACATACAAGTACGTATGGGCTAAATCCACATAGGCCGTATCCGCATTACTGATGTTGAACACGATGGGCCCTGTTTCGTTGATGCTGAGGAGCGGGAGATGCTCCACCCAGAATCCTTGTTCGGCACTGGTCTGTGTGGGTGGGACGGTCCACGAATCAAATTCACTGTTGGAGAAGGGGCAGGACTCTGTGTGGATTAAGGACATATTTAAGAAAAGATATCCTGGGTCTTCGATGTGCGTCGTCGCTGGGTCGGTCGTCGACTGGTGCGCGGTCTCGGTGGTGCAGGTCTTTTATTCCCTACGGTGCGTTGTGCTTTGGCGACCAACACACCACCTGCTTCTTTAGCTCGGCGTTTCAGTGCTTCTTTGGGTGCCGTGCCACCCAAGACATCACCGGCGACTTGCAGTCCACTGGGTACCGCTTGTTTGCCGATCGGTTTTACCCCACGCTTCCCCAAGGGCAGGAACGTTTTGACGATGCTCCCGAGTATGTTCCCCAGCCCATGTCCTTGTTCAATGCGTGTACCTGCAAAGACCGGAAGGCCACCCCCGGCCTGTTGGGTATAATAGACCATATAGCTGCGTGCATCGCACTCGTAAGGTACTTTCATTATACAAAGTTGGGAGAACGTGCTTGTCGAAAATGAAGTGTGACCACCACTTTCCCAATCTCGAATGCCAAAGGTTGTCCGGTATTATCCCTTATATCGATGGTGATGGTACTGATGTCAGTTTGTCGCATCGGTTGAGTACGCGGTTAAAGCCCTGTGTGACCTGATCTCCGTAGTCCCCTTGCACTGGGCAGACGTGGAGCAGGGGCGCATCGATATCGCCGACAATGTGACCAACCACCACATCACAACATGCCAGCCTTAAGATCCAGCATGGTCTTCCCCCGGAGCCGACCGGGCCCGACATAGTTATCCGTCTCCAGTGCACACAGCTTCTTCAACGTCTTGCTGAAACGTACGGTCACATTGCTCTGGAGAATGATCAGGAACTTGTGGTTCCATTCGTGGTACTCCATCTGGATCATGTTTGCAAACGGGAAGATATTGATTCCTCAAGGGGCCGATCTCTTGATGAGGTTACGCAACGCCTGGATGAATATTTTTTGTGTATGGTACTGGCCTTCGGGAAGAGTGAATTTATAGATGTTGCCTTCGTATACGACTTCGTACCACACCGTAGCATGTTGCACGTTGTACCACGTATATGGGTACTGGATGTCCACTAGACCACACTCCCAACGTCCGGGGAGATGTAAGGGATGTGGCAGCTGCGTGACATAATGAGCCAAGGTGATGTTGGGAAACACCGCAGACGAGCTGTTACCTGGTAGGGTGAGGTAAAACATGACTGAACTTTCCTGTTTCCGATCCCGGTATTAATAGTTGTCCCAGGCCTTGGGCGGTTGTACCCGGCGTCGTGATCGTCGCGGTGACTTGCTACGTGTCATAGATCTTGATGGACGTAGTTTCAGGGTTGGCGTGGTAAAGGGGTGAAAAGAATGTGCCCGCCGTTGTGGTGTTTTGGGTGGTGACTCCGGTTCCCACCCAGCTTCCCAAGTCTGTGGGGGCTGCGTCTGTCGTTGTGCACGTATCGGCGATTGCTGGTCGCGCTGCATCCAGGCCCAGCGGTGGGGATTCCCCACCAATTCTTGTGGTACATGCATGTCTTTCAAGCCTTGAGCAAAGACCTCCCATCCTTGATGATCCGTGTGTGACCTGCGTTGACGCATTAAGTCATTCACTAAATCCGTCATGTGGGTACCGTGACCACCTGGTTCTGTAACAGTAGTTCGCCTTTATCATTCCAAGTCATGTTAGGATTATCTTTCATCCGTTGTAATATCAGGCCAGCTTGTCTCTTGAACGATGCAGGTACAGTCTTTAAGACTTCGTCTTCGATCCACTGGGGGGTTGTGGGTGGTACAACTGGTAATGGTGGCTGTTGAAGCGGTGCTGAGGTCGGCGGTGTGTCGCGTGGTGCTGGTGGTGCTGGGGTAGAGAGGGTTTTGTATTGGTCCATGAACGTGATGTACCACTGAAGCGTCTCATTGTACCGTTGTACTTTCTCACTGTCGCTTAACCCCGGTCGTTGTAGAATCTGTTGCATCTCGTGATCGAGGGTGTTCATCGTCTTCACCGTATGTGGGATCGGATACGGCGATTGGAGGCTTTGAAGGAGCCGTGGTTCCACGAGGACCATTTTTTTCGTGTGATTCATTGTCGACCTAACAGTCCGCCCAATATCGGTCCCAACACGGAAGCGGCTAACGGTGCTAAAATGGCCCCGAGAAAGCCGCCTTTCTGTAAAAGCTTTTTCTTCTTTTTCGCTTCTGGACTATGGTTCACAGACCTGTCTTATGCTTGACCAACTTGGTCTTCTGAGCCAGAGTCAGTGGTACGTTGCCTTTTCACAGGTTGCACCCGATCTCGCACAGCCAGCGTACAAGGTCAGGGTCCGCGCAGCGTACAATGGTTCGGACCAACTCGGGTGGGGCCGTCTTCAATACACGGAGCGTCGGGGCGTGCTTCCGTTCTCGCACAGACATCATGTACAACCAATGCTAGAACCCAAAACCCTGCCCTTTTTATCCTTTGCGGGATACCTCCTGAATATTCTTTCACTTCAGAGACAAAGTCAACCATGATGTTGTATTAATTCTTTTATTATCCCCATCATCAAACACACACCCCAGCTGGGGGGCCACTGTGGGTGTGTTTACATTATTTTTGCATGCACACGTGGTGGGTCTCTCCGGGAAAGATACCGGTCCGTAGTCGAAGGTGGTCGGGGGTGGCTTGTTTCAGGTCGAAGAACATATACTCGTGCTGAGGGGTTGTCGCATCTTTAAAGGCTTCCAACGCAAACTGCGTGCGGCCGGGGTACATCTGTCTCGCCAGGTGCATCAGTTGAGTGGTATCTCTCGGGTTTTTGAAGATCAAGGTAGTGGGCATTTAAGCTGATGTTCCCATGTTCTTTGTTTTTACTGAACAGATTCTGCACAATGTAGATGATGCTGAGACGTCGATGATGGCTGCCTTTGGTAAAGAGTTGGGTGACCCGCGCATCCGTCTCCACCATGAGATCATCCAGCACCACCAAGGTATCCGCTTCCAAATCAGTCAGGTTGGGTAGCCCTTCCACGAACGTGATGTGGGACATTGCTGCATACGCCGCCTGCCATTCTCCGTAACACCACACGACCCGGGCAAAGGGTGGGGTAATCATACTGTCGGCGTGTTGAAGGAGCTTCCTGACGAAGTGCGTCTTACCAGAGCCCGTCGGTCCTGCGATGACGCAAGTGAAGGGATGTTGCCACCGGAGGTCCATAGTTGGAGGTGTATCTGCTGTTGTGGTACTAGTAACCCGCTCTTGTAAATTTGGTACGAGTGAACTGGGGTGGTGGGTACAACAACGTCGGTCGCCGTTGTCGGTGGGCGTTCATTGTGAGTAATGAAATCCGGTGGGTTTTCAGACGTAGTGGGCACTGCAATACTTGGTGTAGGTGTTGACCTAAACTGTATACTCGGTGTGGTGGTGGTAATGACTGGGTTCGTTTCGATCACGGGTTTGACTGGTGTAGAGAATGTTTGTACATTCGTCTGACCTGCACTCGCTGCTGGTGGTTGTGTCTTTGGTGGGATGAGTAGAGGGCTGAAATAGGCTACGTCGTAAAACACATCCCATAAAATGCCCAGCAGGGTTAGCAATTACAAGCGTCTAGTCCGTCATTCATAATCCAGCCGTCGTCCGTTAGAGAATATCCGCGTCCATAATCCAAAGACCTATTCCATATTCCATATAACAGTATTAGCACCAAATTCAAAAAGACAATCATAGTATACATAAACATAGTTTTGTTTCCTGCAAGAGTGAAGCGGTCAACAGTTTTCAATGATGCCGGCAAGAAATCATGATGTTCCAAAAATATCAAATCCGTATCGCTGATCAGTATTCTTAATCCATAATATTCGTTGTAAAGTCGTCATCTAAAGAATGCTGTATCATATGGCACTCACTATGCCACAACAAAGCCTGACCTGCACTCGCTGCTGGTGGTTGTGTCTTTGGTGGGATGAGTAGAGTGCTGAGATAGGCTACGTCGTAAAACACACCCCATAAAATGCCCAGCAGGGTTAGCAATGTCACCACAAAGCCCACTTGCGCTTTGCGCGTTTTGGGATACGCTGTGTTCAAAGGCAGCTGCTGTTTGTCCATAGCACCGTGTGCATGGTCGAACGTGGAATGAAGGAGGATGGCGGTGGTGTCTGGCTTTATAGTCGTTTCACCTGGTTGGCCGCGACCCAGGAATTAAACGAACTGGGCCAGCCTTGCCATTTCACGAAATGAAACAGCTTGCCACGTCGACGTTCTGGTTTCAAAATCTGCTCCACCGTGTAGTAGTCTTTCTGTGTTTTCACGACAGGTTGTAATTCCGTCTCGTAAAACTTGCTTGCGGTGTTTCTCTTTGTAGATCTTCCAGTTGATAGACGTGTGGGTTTCGGGGTAGGCGGCGTTTAATCAGGAAGTGCTCATCACTCCAGTTGGGCAAGTAACTTTTCTCAAATTGACCTTTGACTTTACTGATGCGTACAGGGTCCCCGACCTTGAACACCTTCGGCGTTCGTTGCGATTGCATGGGGTACAAGACGCGACGGACTTGGGCTGCATTGCGTTGGGTCACAGTAATGGGGGCTCTCTGTATACTCCGGTGATAGGCTCGATTGTAACCACTCAAAAATTTCGGGAGAACATCGATGTACCCGCCTTGTATTCTTATAGGTGAAATATTTATACATGCGGCCTTTGAATGTCCTGTTGAACATTTCCACAACGGAAGCCTTGGTCTCGATGTACGTATGGAAGAAGAACACCTTCTGGGCTTTCAGAAACTGTTGGAACGGTCTGTTGAGGAATTCCGTGCCTTCGTCGGTTTGCAAATACAAGGGTTTGTGCCCGGTCGTGAAGATGTCCTTGAACGCCGCTATGAGATTCGGCACCCTCGTTTTCGTCCGAATGGGTACCACCCGCGCATATTTTGGCAGGATATCTATGCACGTCAAGATATACCGATTCCCATCGTTGTGTTTGGCAAAGGCGCGCATATCGACCAAATCGGCTTGCCAATGGGCATCTAGTCCATCCACGATGACCCGGTTCCGTGGAAAATGGCGACGGGCAGCTCGATGTAAGGTAAAGGTATCTTGTTTTTTTTTACCAATCTCGGACTATCCCCTGGGGCTTGGCCGCTCGATAGAGAGCCGACAATGCACTATACGCAGCCGGACTGTCGAGACTGTAGTATAAGTTATCGAACAATTTCTCCCAGCGCTTCATGGTGACAAATGATGATGGACCCTGGCTCTATCGTTTATTTATAACGGGTATATCTTGGGCCGGGGTCGGAGTTTCTTTCTGATTTTTTTTCTTTGTCTTCAACAACAACAACAGCAACAACAACAAAAATTACAGGTCAATCCTGTTATCATCCCCTCCATCACAGCACATCCACGCTGGGGGAACCGCTATGAGTGTGTTTACATGCGGATGTGACGTCATAGTGACGTCATAGGCGAATCAGGCGACCACCCGCGTATTAGAAGTCTCGGGACTACTTTTTCTGTCCGCGGAAGCTTCTCCCCGCGACCGCATCACCGCCAAACCGCATCACCGCGGAGGAATACATGCCCCGTGACCTGCGCACTTGCGATTTTTTTCACCCGCTCATGCGTGCGGATGGAAAAACCCGGATGTTGAAACCCGGTGGGGGAAAACCCGGATGTTGAAGAATACCCGGATTTAAGACGGACGGACGACGCACTCCACTCCTCAGGGAAACACTCACTGGGAAACCCGGATGTTGAAGAGTACCCGGATGTTGAAGGTCAGATGAACAGTCAGAGGGCCTCTTACCATGGTCTTAGTTATATACATCATGTTTGAACAGTCAGAGGACCTCTCACCATGATCTTAGGTATATCCCGGATGTTGAAGAGGTCCCGGATGTAAAACCAGGGTACCCGGATGTTCACGAATGTTCCATCCCTGGGTCCAAGGTCACGCGCGATCGAGTCACACCGGAAGTGACGTCACACATGACGTCACACACTTGCGCAGAACCCACACTCGCGCAGAACACCTGCGCACACAGACCTGCGCACTTCCGGGTTTTTTTCTGCGCATGCGCAGTGAGGCGCCAGTGCGCTGAAATGCTTCCACCCTACTACTCCTGACAGACCGATGATACATGAACTGAGTATGAGATAGAAGTGTTACGTCTACATCTATTTGATCTTTGAATATACACAACATATTTGTTTCTCTCTGATAGTAAGTAATCATCTTATCGAACAGAGTGCGGAGGATTCGAGAATCTCAATATATGGGGTGTAATGAGTATAGAGTTTACCAGTCAATCATTGTCTAGCTGATGCACTTGACCATTTACAGGGTCATTATACGTTCACATATACTACTCGTGTTCCTATGATATAGTTATCTGGGTTTTGCGATATCAATCTCAAACAATCGATTGATAGATAGATAGATACACAATTCTGGGGTCGTTGAATTTCGTTTTTACCTATGCCACCCCATGAATGAATATTTTTAACCAGTGATAACGGTAAAATACGGGAAATATCCATCACATTTCCGCACCATATGACTGGACAATAATATTGATCTAACAAGATTTTTTTCAGTTACCAATAATTATTGATATTCCACCACGTTGAAGCATAGAGAGAAACTGGTTCAGCTACCCAGGAATTTACACACGAAGGTTTACAGCAGAGCACGCATCAGTGCATGGAGAGTAGTAGAGAAAGCACAAAAGTTGGATTGTTGACCCACTTACGGAGTTATCCCCCCTGATTTGAACTGCTTAACCGGGTGTGAACAGCCCAACTTTTGTCCTTGCTTTTTCTTCGCTTTAACGGGGGCAGGAGATCATGGGCGCTAAGTTTCAGTGACCTTTTGTGACGTCGCGTCTGGTTGGCAAGAGTGCATGCAAAACTCGGAAAGATGAAAATTTTTCTCCAAATGGGTCGTACAGGGTGTCAAATTGAAGCGCTTTTGGGTAAGAGCCCGAATGGGTGATTGGAAGTCACATCAATCTGCACATGAACGGTCGGGAAATAGTCGAACAAGAGCCCAAAGGGCTTCAATATACACCCGTATATCTGGAATTACATTGGTCCAAATTTCAAGGTTGTTTAATAGCCTTGATTCCAATTGGTACCAAGCAATCCAGAGAAAGGTCTACGATTTTGTGCTTCTGAGAATGTAACATATATCACATCTTATATTGAATGATAAACTAAAATGGGCTTAACTCTTGGTACCTAGTTGACCTCGAAACAAGAGCTGAGAGCTCACATATCCCACACTGAATTCGACAATAGTCAAACACAAGAAAATAGTAGTTTTCCTGCAAATGGATTTCTTTCAGGCGAGAGAATTTTTCATGAAGGAAGAAGAAAGTGATGAAGTAAACCTTTGTTCTTGAGTTAATAAACATGGCATTTGTCCTGTGGAGTTGTCTCCCATGTTTGACACCGCTACATTTATTTAGCTGAGGCCTATTTCTTACCATGACCTGCGGTGTTCATAAAGGACCCCTCTTCTCGTTAAATTAGTATATGTATGGTTTTTATTTCATAACAGTTTTAATGGTATATGTATGGTTTTTATTTCATAACAGTTTAAATAAATGTAGCGGTTTCAAACATGGGAGACAACTCCACAGGACAAATGCCATATACATGTAGGGGAGAGAAATCTGAATATTCCAACCTAACACATATAGTCAGCTAAACTTGATTCAGTTTTGAGGGACTGTGACCTTGACCTTTGACAAATTATCTCAAAATGTATGGCTCCTCTTTGCCATGCGAGTAAGGTAAACTCAAAGTTTGGTACCAATCATACCTTGTGAGTGAGTGAGTGAGTGAGTGGATATGATTTAACGCCGCTTTCAACTATATTTCAGTCATATCACGACGTTGAGTCCTATTCCTTTTCACACCCGGGAACCACACGGGTGGGGGTCCTATTCCTTTTCACATCGGGAACCCGACGGGTGCCTCAGTTAGTCGCCTCTTACGACAAGCTGTCTGAGGAGCTGAGGCCTATTCTTACCATGACCTGCGGTGTGCACAACGACATCCCAGATCAATCCCCGGAAGTCCCACAGGGCTTGAAATTAGAGATATCACAGGAACAACAAGTGTTAATGGATGAATGGACAGAACGCATCATCGCATTACACGACCTCGTCTTCGACAGGCATATGAAAATGTGACTTTAAATGATTTCCTGATTTTGGGGTCACAGTGACCTTGACCTTTGACCTGACCTAAATTTTTGTACACGACACATCGTCTCCCCTCATTGTATCAATGGACTAAAAAAAATCAGATTTTTATGAATGTTATGATTTTGGGGGTCACAGTGACCTTGACGTTCGGCCTTGACCTACATTTTGGTACTTGACACATCATGTACCCCTAATGTATCTACTGACGCAAAAAAAAATATTTTTAAAGATTTCTTGATTCTGGCGTCACAGTGACCTTGACTATTGACCTTGACCTAAATTTTGGTACATGACAAACCGTCTCCCCGTAATTTCTCAATGGACACAAAAAATCATGATTTTTAACAATTTCAGGATTTCGGGGCCACAGTGACCTTGACCTTTGACCTTGACCTACATTTTGGTATGTGACACATCGTGTCCCCCGAATGTATCTACTGACACCAAAAAAATGTTATTTTTAATAATTTCCTGATTTTGGGGTTACAGTGACCTTTGACTTTCGACCGTGACCTATTTTTATTTTTTGGTATGCGACACTTCATTTCCTCCTACTGACAAAGTGTCCACTCACAAAAAATTATAAATTATTAATGATTTCCTGATTTTTCAGTCACACGGATCTTTGACCTCTGACCTCGACCTACATTTGATATGCAACACATCGTTCCCCCTAGGGCATCCACTCACCAAAAATTAGAACTGTAGATAGAAAACTGTCAATGATCAATGATTTCCTGATTTTAGGCAACAATGACCTTTGACCTCTGACCTCGACCTCGACCTCAACTTTTGGTACGCGACACATCGTCTCCACCTAGCGTATCCACTCACAAAAAATGGCAACTGTGGATAGAAAACGTTCACAGGTATAGACCGGACACGAACACTTCATTGATTTCCTGTTTTTTAGGCCAGTGACCTTTGACCTCTGACCTCGACCTTCATTTTGGTACGCGACACATCGCTTCTCCGTAGGGTATCCACTCATCAAGAATTGGAACTGTAGATAGGAAACTGTCTCAGATATAGACCGGACACGAGAACCGGACAGACGGACGGAAACCACCATCACATAATACGTCCGCCTTTTGGCGGGCGTATAAAAATGTGTACGCTGCAAAAAAAAAAAAAAAACAAGGAAAATTTATGACAAACCAACTATTGATTTTGACCAGCTCCGAAGTGGATGACTACCGGTAATTAAAAAGTACAGACTAGCTTTTCGGGGCACCTTCTTTTGAGTATGCAGCTGTCCTCTAAAAAAGGAAGTGTTTGGCTGTGGTTACGTCACTTTTATGTCCGAAAACGGTAAAAATATCGCTCCTCGACCAATTCCAAACCTTGTTATTGCGTTGCCGTTGCCGTGCGTGCGTGTACACTCCAGTTCATTTTCATATGGCCGATTTCTATGCCGTCACCGCATTATCGTTGTCGCATTAATTGCCACTGCTAAACTGGATGAATGTGTACGAAGGTTTACATCCTGTTCAGACGTTGGGGCTACACAGAAGTTTATAATCTGATCTACATCGTACGGTACCGGTATACAATATTCCTAATAAACTTAATTTTACAACACAGACGGCAATTCATAACAAAGCGTATAATTTTTTCCCAAACTGGTTTAAAGCTTTATTATATCATCCGAACAATAGTAGGCTACAGTGACATTTCATAAATAATTATAGCCGCAGGGCGTGAAGTTGTATTCCCCTCGTTAATTAGTGTAATAATTTATCCCTTTTTCAAACATAATGCTGCTGCGCGTTTGGATTTCTTCGCTTTGTGTGGTTAATCGCCGACTGGTTATACATGTACCTCCGCGTCAGTTTAGTGGACCTACAATAAATTCCTCGCAAAAAGATAATTTATTAAATACATATTCTAGAAAAATAAAGATATAAAACTCCATATTCGGATATATGAATAAACCATTTCACGGACATTAGAGGTACATGTATAGGCATATACTCTCTAAAACAACTTGAGTGAACTGCTTCACTCAACTTGAGTTACTTTTCACTCAACTTGAGTTGAAACCACTCAACTTCACTCAAGTTGAGTGGGGTCAATTTCCACTCTTATGGTTGAGTGAATGTCACTCAAGTTGAGTGCATTTAACTCAAGTTGAGTGAAAAGTAATTCAAGTTGAGTGAAAATCTCACTCAAGTATTGAGTGGGATCAATTTCCACTCTTACTTGAGTGAAATTTCACTCAACATTTTTTAGAGAGTATCCGGTGTACATAAATGTTTTATATCTTTATCATTATTTTTTAAGAATATGTAATAAATAAATCACCAGACTACGGGGGTCATTAGGACGTGATCAATCGTTCCATTGATCTTGCAGTAAGTAAAATATTTACATGAATGACTTTCCAGGAAAAAAACTACCGGCACATCATATGAATAAAATGTAATTCAGTCCTATTTTGCATTTGACATGCAAGATCTCGTCAAAACAGTGAACAGACAAAGCAAGTATGTTTCTTCTCCGACTGTCAAATCGTAAAACTGTTCTGGCTCCATGATTGGAACTGTTCCCTGGATCGTATATTTCAGAATGTCCATTTCCATGAAATCAACATAAGTTTGTGGGTTGGGACAGACTGACACTTGTATAGGGTAAATTAATATAGATCGGATATGCCTATAGGCTATATACAGCTAATAAAATACTGTGAGAATCTGTTTCGTTCATACTGCTAAGCCTTGGAATAATACTTTAGGCTACAATAAAGCCATTTGGTCATATATTTACACTGTACATTCAGCAAATCTTCTTGGGGCGGTTCAGCTGTCAAATCCTTTGATGAATTACCTGTTCATTTCAGTGCTCTGAGCACAATTGGCCACGTGACAACGCTGTCTCAAAATGGCGTCACCTGAGTTAAGGTGCTGTTGTATCACGATTTGGGACGTTTACTACACCATCTTCACGGCACGTACGAGGTGAAAACCAAACAAAAGTCTTGTTTGTCAACCAAGATAATTCTCTGTGATTGCATCACAGGAGCTGTTTCGGCAGTTTTCTTGTCAGGATTCGAGCGGCGAATGGGGTTTGAAATCTGCTTGCTGACGGTAGCTGTCGAAGTTGTTTTCTGAAGTGTCATCCGTAGTTTTAACAGGTAAGCTATGTTATAGATAGCGTATGTACGTTCTCAGCCCCTCTTGGTCATCTGCCAAAAAATGAAATATTTTGGTGTCTTGGGGAGGGGATAGGGGAAGAATGCAGTATATGAAATATCCAATAGATAGATTAGTCGCACTGTCGACGGCAGGAGAAAATAAAATTGTACACTGTTCATTTTACAGCCAGACGAGGCTATTCTGCGGGGTCTGTGTCTAACTTTGTAGACCGTGACACGAATTTCTCGAGCCGGTAAAAATGTACATGTACTCGCTGCGCACTGTAAATTTATCGCCCTAGGTTTTCTCTAATATGCATGGAAATCGGCCCGTAAAATATTTACGTTATGAAACCTGACAGCTTTCACGAGGTGCGCAAGTGTTACGCAAGATAAACTTCAACTCCAAGCCTCAGCGTTCAATTTGTACGTGCGTTATTCCCAACTTGACTTGCACAAACTTATTTACTCAAGCAGAGATGAAAAATTAGACTGGGCCAAGCTTGTTTGCGTTAAGACTTTTATAGGACTGTCACATACAGCTTTTAACCCCTTGTGCACGAACTGTTTGCTTTTACAAATAACTTGTTTGCTTCCATATACCTTTGGGAGTCTATTTTCTTCTTGAGTGTTTTTTCTCTGTTTTGAAAAAAATAACAAATTCTGATTAATTCTTTTTATAAGTTTGGTTTGGCCTAAAATTAGACCTGTAACCACTTTTGGCTTTACTTAGTTCACCTTGTTACGAGTTCCAATGTCTCAGATAAAAAAAAATATTTAATTTGTGGGTAACACCAAACTTAACAAACTATTCATGTTATTGACCAAGTTCTTTTACTGAAAATAATGTTTCTATCACTTAGATCCATTAGTTTCTGAAAAGTAATTCTAATATATACAGGCTGCTAAATGATTGATTGATTGATTCACTGATTGATAATGGCCCTGTAACTCTGGGCAGGATACACATAGAGTACACATTTAGTTGGTTGCACTGTGTATTACCACTCCTTAATCCCACATGTTTTTAAGTATTGAACTAAAACATGTGACAATCTATATTGGATTGTTAAAAGTTAAAATTTTCTTCCATGGGGTACTGCAAATCTTTTAATAATTCACAGGAAGTGAAATTCTCTACCACAGAATTTTATTTATTCATTTATTTGTCATCTTTATTCACAGCAAAAAAACTTCAATGCCGAATCTCTGTTCTTCCTGACCTTGTATTGCTGGTGATCAAATTGATCAGAGCAGGAATGTTAGGTTGAAGTTGATGCAGATAATCCAGGATCTTTCCATCTTGTTGCTTATAATTTTGTACAGTGATCAAATTCTTAAGAATGACTGACTGAATTTTTTCCACCAACTTTGGGGAATTGATGAGATTTTGATAGAGTGATTGGATCATTTGAAGATTACCATAATTACAGGTGTGTGTGTATATAAAAAGGTCCCACATTTGACTGTGTAATGAATCTGTGGTCAGTCAAAACTATGTTAACTACAATACAAATTGCTGTCTGTAGGTGTTCTGGCTTAATCACCTATAACTTCTGATGTATGCATGCAGTAGCATATGGTTGTTAAGATATGGAATTTAATTGTAATGAAGATTGTAAATAAGATTGGCACCACGTGGAACTGAAATTATAATGGGCTTGCATAAATGTCACATTTCTTCACCATATTAAACTGCTTTTTTACATAATTATGCCTTCAAGAATGAAGTTCAGTTTGGTCTGTAATTCCCACAACCCATGAAAATGTAGATAGGAAGTCATAAATTTACTCATCATGATGGTCAAATACTTTGATCATTTCATGGAGATTTCATACCCCATTGCTTTATTCATTCCCTGAGGGACTTCTTATAAGTTTAATGGTCCAGCTAGTTGAGGTTTAGTTCAATTACCCACCCAGTATATCACCTTGGATATCCAGACTTTTATCAGCATGCATGTCTGAGGAATTTGAACCCTCAGTTTTGACATATCTGTATACCTGAGACTCCATAGAAGCAGGTAAAAAAGTATCACTTTCATTGTGGCTAGTTTTTGACAGTTCTGAAGGATGACAAGTGGCCAGGAATTTTAATGGGGTCATCGAGTGTATGTTTTTCTTGCTCACATAACCATACTCGATCTATTCAAATAGGTGACCATCATATGTTCTCTTACATTACAGAAATTTGAAAGAGAAAAAAACTTTTGAAAGTACAATCAAATGATTGTTTAAAGAACATGACTGTATTACAAAGAAAGTGTTTAACAGTATAATATACATAGTATACGTGTACATTTTTATAGTTCATTGACCATTATCATTTAAGTGGGATTCATCTTTGCAAATACTCGGAATTTGATAACATTTGAGTTTTATCCCCCACCCCATTTGCCCAGTGTTTAATTGTCCTGTTCAATTGGGATTTAGCTTCTGACCATGTTCATCAATTTCGTATTCTTTATCAAAATGCTTGCCTGGCGGCAGACTTTGTAGTGGATGACACACACAACTTTTCATCTTTGTATTTAAATAATGAAAAGTAGTGGTAATATACAGGAAAGATGAAGTATTTATCCATTGAACACCGGAATAAGAAACATACAGAATGAAATTTTCAAGTCAGTTGGACTCTGCACCACAGTTCAGCCTTGTTAATTCAAATTTTTTCAGCATTTCGGAGGGGTTAACTTAAAAATAGGGGAAAAATCACTGAGAATGATACCCGGCCCTAGCAGGCCTTGGAAATGCCCTAGAGTGTGTTAACGATAGCTGTCCCCTTAGAGAGTCAAATTTATTTTTTTATTTCTTCATTCAAATATTCACCATTTCCTCTAACATTTGGTGAAAAAATGAAATCATAATTATAAATAGAAATGCTTCAATATTAGGATTAAAAATTTAGTTTCCGAGGCATTGGAACAATTAAACAGATTGCCTTCAAGCTTGGGCTTGGCTACTATTATTTTCATCTGTTAAATTTCCCTTTCCAAAACTCATTTCCGCAGTATTATGGTAAGCTAATTATCTATTAGTCCTACTTATTTACATTAATCTACCCACTTCTGATCAAAACTATGCAAACATCCATATTTTTGTTTGTAATTATAACAGTGACACTTCACTTAGACACCCGTCGTGAAGTGATCTACACAGGTGTGAACAATTCTCAGCTGAACAAGTTTTAGCAAGTTTTTAAAGTTTAAATTGGACTTTAAACCGCCTTGATGAAAAAAAGTTAGTGTAATAGTTATCCAGAATAAACAGGAATTCGAGTAGGTCCCATTAGACAGATTAAAAATGTATTTGACAATAGAATTCAAGCAAAAAAATTGGATTAATTCATCAGATGTATAGCTGGACACATTTTGCCCAATTTCTACAAATTGTACAAAATCTGAGATTTAAACGTTTATTTCTCGAAAAGTATTCATGTTACGCTTTTGAAATTTGGCATGCTTGTTACTTATAAGGTGATCTAGTAAACTTTTTCTCACTTTTTGTAAGTTCGGATTAGTTTTTTAATTATTCAACTTTTAAGACGACCGTAAAATAGTATGTTTTTTCAATTTATTTTAGTAAAATAGCTGTAAAAACAAAACCAGGCAAAAATTTGATAAAATGAGATAAAGATTACTAGTTAGAATTGTCTCCTATCAAGGTATACCATCAAAGTTGAAACAAGACTAACAGTTTTCATGAAATTTCAATTGAAAAATGGACGCTATTGTTTTCATTTTAATTTTTTAAATTGGAATATTTTCTACACAGTAGTAGCTTCGGTTATACAAATCATATAGTTGGAATCCCTACGATGTACGCTTTCATAAAATATATAGTTTATTATGGTTATCTTGTATATTTATTGACACAGACGACAAATTGTCATGGAGGTGCAGAAACTGCCTCTAAAATTTCTAATTTCTCCACATTGTGGGAGGGGGACTCTCCCAATATGAAAATACTGACCAGTGTGCCTGCATTCCAAATACCATGACAGAAATTAGAAGTTTACACTTACATGTACATTTATAGTTTATAGAGAAAATTGTTATGACATGATACAGTCAGAAGTCGGGTTGAGATCTGCTGGACTGTCACAGTAAAAACTTTCTCTCAGAGTGTTATATTTGTTTTTGTTTTGCAGAAATTTCATTCTTTATTTTTTATATTGAAAATCCCAAAACTCAAAATAAATAAAACGACTACTGCAATACAATACATGTACATAGTGTATTCTCTTAGCTTTGAAAGACAACTGTCTTCATCCTCAGAGAGTGGCTAAAGCAAAGTTGAGTGAAGGTCGGTAAACCTGCTTTAGCCACTCTCTGTGGATGAAGACAGTTGTCTTTGAAAATACATTATATATCATATTGCAGTAGTCGCTTTATTTATTTTGTATTTTTTATATCATACATAAAAAATGATATACATACCTGTAATATTTTTAACAACTTGAAGATTGAAAGTCATCATTCATTTTGGAGGGCTAAATTGTGGAAGCTACATGTATGTTACACACAACATGGAATAAATATTAATATATCAGTATATTATATATTACATTGAGATACAATGTATGTTAACAAATGCTAGTCTCATTACAATGCTATGTGCCACAACAATGCAGGAACTACTGTGGTATAGACTTGAAGAATTTATTACAGAATTGTAAGTGAGCTCAGGCCCAATGACAATAAATATAAGACAGGTGGTGAGACGTTAGTCATTTATTTACCTATATCTGACAGTATGGTGTCCATATACTTCAGACTTTTAATATTTTAATAACCCATCTGTTACATTTAACATTTGGGAAGATTTATAAAAGGTTATGTCATAAGAAATTTCAAACCACCCCCTACTGAGTTACACAATAACTACTTCAGGCTGTATATCTTATAATTTTCCCATGTGGGCCAGCAGGATGGATATACCCATACACTTAAGAATTGTTTTGCAACTAGGCGACATATGGGTATGGGGTTATTGGGGGTTTAATTTTTCTTCAAGTCCTTTGTTTATGTAATCACAATTTAATACTTCAGATGGAAAACAAAGGACTTTGATGGCTTTTATATGGAATGCCAGGTACATAGGCCCTAGCAACTTGACAACTCTGACACTCAGAGCTCTTTGATTCTACACAATGTTGATGGCTGATAAAAATGTAGGCCTTATATATGTACAAATGTTTTTTTTTTCCATTAGGCTCATAAAAATAGTATTTTGTTTATCATGACCTGTACCCTACAATTTGCAGACCCTATTCTTGTGCTGTTTAGCTAGCTTATTCGCTCTACAGTCAAAAGACAAGGTACTTGACAAGATCTGTATCGCACAGATTAAAATGGAATGGCATTTACATCACTATTACCATCACTCTGTTCAATCGCTGTGAAGCACATTGTAACCAGCCAACTCTGACCCTGGGATAATAACCTGGTAAAAATTAGTAGGACATGCAGGGGGTGTGGTTTTAGCATGAATAGCCTACCTGTGTTAGGAAGTCAATGCTGGCAATCAAACTTTTGCACTGGGTAATATACCAGCGAAGTCACAATGTTTGTTATTATTCACTGTTTGCAGAGTACATCACCTGCTCATCAGATTTTATTTTTATATTTTAGTCTGGCACAAGGTATATATACTGTTTAACAAGCTGATTAATGTTTTGTTAATATAATTGCAAAATAATCTGTTCAATGGACTTTACTGTCTTGTGGTCCGTCATTGAATTTACACAGTTTCCTGGCACACGTAGCTTGAACAAAAATATAAGTGAATCACAGGACGGGGGAATATCCCACCATAAAATCTTCAATATTAGGGTTATTGAATTATTAGGGGAATTAATGTGCTTCAAATGAAATATTTCTTTAACTATAAATTCAGTGTTTATTGAAAATATTTCAATGCCAAACACTGACGAATATCACTCAAGTCTTGTTCTTAAGACTTGATCCCCCCCACCTCCACCCAGCACATCCATATACTTCCTCAACATAATTTGTGGCCTGCAGACTTTTCTTCGTACACATGTGCAGTAGTCTTTCTAAAGCTATATTCATTTATAACAGTTCTTATGGTCTGTTTGGTTCCTAGGAATGAAATTGGCCAGTTTTCTTGCAGAAATTGACAGCTTGAAGAGTTGTTTTATTGAAAGACTAGATAATCCCCCGATCACTGGCCTTTATAATTCTGATCAGGTAGCAGGCGCTGACAGGTCCATGATTTATTTCCAACATTAATGCAATGGGACCAGGTAAGAGAGAATCCTCTACCAAGCAGTCTGTCTTACTGTCCCTTCAGGCTAAATTCGCCGGCGACATCCAGACACTACAAAGGGCCGACTCAAGCAAGCAGGGTTATGAAGTGGGAGGTAAATGGTGATGTAGATGTGTATTAAATTAGCCCACTCTCTCATGACCATTTTACAACATACAATTTGTTGCGGAGATCCTGTTCTTGACAAAAAAAACAATAATATGTATATATTATATATTTTGCAATTTCGTCATGCTGTTAAATCATGTTAACTTCTCTCGTAACATGTGTACTCAGAGATGAACAGAGTGATTTATGCCTCTTGTTGGCAGAGTTTGAGCTATAACGGTATATATATATATGATAAATACATTCATGAGTACTGGTTCATCTTTCCATTTCATATTTTTTTTGTTTCCAGAAATTATCAAATTTTCTACTCCATCAATGAGTCATACTTGAGAATAATTGTAATCTTATTGTAAGGGAGATGTACATGGGTAATTTGAACGTTTAAATGATTCTTGTTAGTGGTAACTTCAAGGAGATAGTTTGAACAGGAGTGATAATTTCAAGTAACACTGCTGGTCAATGATAATGGTAACTAATGGTATCAGGTCAAGCACCATACATTGAAACATGAATAAATAATATATATTAGCAAGGTGAAATCAATCTCTCATGTAAGTTTTTATTGTTCAGGCCTTTATATTACTGAAGCCTGATGTCTGGACTCAGGTGTTGTACCCAGGTAGACAAGCCTGATGTCTGGACTCAGGTGTTGTACCCATGCAGGAAGACACGCCTGATGTCTGGACTCGGGTGTTGTACCTAGGTAGACTATTGTTCTCCTTTGTCTCATGACCCTTACACTTGAAGATGGATGAAGTATAAGGATAGTTCCAGGTCAAAGCTTCTTGATAACTTGGAGAGGACATTATTGGAGGTACACCATGCTTATACAGCTAGCAGATCTATGACATCATTCAGCATGCAGCTGGACTTCAAAGCAACAGATCTACGGTTTGATCAAATCCTGGTCAAGAGCTATCCCAATCTCCTCATGTTACATACAAGTTCTATATGCATGCTAGAGCTTCATATTATTAACAATTCTATTAGATGATTAAATCTGAATAATTATCTAAATCTTGGTTAATATTAGTTAAAAAAAATTCAGTTATGGTAAACCCTCTAATAATTCAATCACAGGAAGTCCATTTCAAATTTCTTAGAAAGTCAAGTTTATTCACTTAATTGCCTGTGCAGCTTCTCCCATTAAGAAGTGATCCGATCTGATTAAAACATGCAGATCTGCAAAAAAAATGCTCTATAGATCTGGGACCAAGATCCATTTTTTTCTGTTTTGAAAGTACCTAGCTCTTGGCGGATCAAGTTCACACGTCTGGTCACTTTGCAGTGAGAGGGCAACAGGTGCGTGGCTTATGTAAAAATAATCTCATATATTTTGACTTGTTTCATAGTTTAACTTGTTTCGTCAGATTAATATTTTATTCTACACAAACCATGATGATTTTTTTTAAAATTAACAGAATTTATATATATGAATGAATTCCAGGAGACAGTTCTCTGAGTTGTGGCATTAGCTTGACATTTCAAACATACATCACTACACCATGGGGAAGTCCTGTGATTGGTCAGTACTCAGAACCCGGAAATTGGGTGTTGATCCCAGATCTACATGAGTGAGGAGTAAGATGGGGAGTGTTAATTGTAGATCAGGTTTTAATCCGATTGAAGATGATCAAGATGTGACATAGAGTTTGGAGGTAAATTGAATCTAAGTAAGGTGATTGATTGAATTAGTAAAGTATTTACTGTATACCAATACAGTTAACAGGATAACATTTAGAGCATTCATCAATTACCATGTTACATTACACAGGAATGCAAAAAACATATATAATTTGCACAGCTGAATTATTAAGGTCATATTAGAGCCTTTCAATTAAATATATATGCAGACTGGTTAACTCGATAACTGAGGAATGCATAGAATATTACGTATTAACTATATAGGCTTTAGCAGTTTGATGAGAATTCTTCCTAATTTATTATTTTTTTTATTTAGGTTTAGCATGAGTTGTTTGTTGTGTTTTTAGATACAAAATGTATATCTAAATTTCCCTGAATATAACTTTTCTGATATAAGACCTTTATTCCATTCTGAATAAGAAATACATTCATATAAGATAATCTGTAAATTGGTGTATGAGTTTCAAGTTTGACCTGTAAATTCTGTAGTTTATGGTAATTAACCTTACCACTAAGAGGTTAAAAGTGATCAGAATGGGGCCATCAGAATGACCATTGTAACAATTAGTTCTCAAGCAAACTAGTGTTAACAAGGTAAGGGGTGTGAGAATAAAACAAGGCTCATGTTTTTCTTATAGCCTAGATGTATGGGTGAGACTGGTACCATGCAATACTCCAAACTGTTACATTCACACCTTAAACACCAAAGAGATTAACCACAGGTATTACTTATACCACTATCTCTCCAACAATTCCACCTCTGTCCTAGTCTGTTTGTGTTTGTCATCTTTGGAATTGTCCAACAACAGGGGAATTCACCACTGAGCTGTGATCATTGTTGTGCAAGCATATGTATCAATATACACCTGAAGTCTTTATGAGGTGGGAGGAATTCAGAACCTCACTAACAGCTTCACACAAAGGTGATGGGCTCCCACATTAACAAAGGTCAGTCAACTGTATAATGACTCCCTGACCACAATATGTCAATATCACTTCAGTGGGATCTGGTAACCCCTCAGACCATTGGTCAGAGATATTTGGGAAGCTATATCCCCAGTCTTCTTTTGATGTCCTTCGTAGCATTGTTCAGGACTCAGTGATGGGATTATCACTGTTCTTTCTCACACAGTATGGGTCTTTTCTCAAGGTAAGTCAATGATCTCAATAAGCTTTTACTGGACTAAACATGGGAGATTATATAAAGCTGCTGGCCTAATTGTTGGGATGGCTTTTATAATCAAGAGGCCTGGGAATTATAGAACTATTATTATTTGTAATACTGGCTGAAAATAGTGCAATGGTTCTCAGTTAGAAGTGAACCTTCTGTATAGGCCAAGAAAGATGCATGGTATCGGTAGGATATATACTTATGTGGGAAACTCAGTTTGGACTGGTTTATGATTCGAGCAAGTGAACTCAGCATTTATAGAGTACAGGAGCTATTTACTCAGCATAAGATTTAATTTTCAATGCAGTAACAACCCTGACTTTTATCTCTGATTGTAATCAGTCAGTGCATTTAAGTGTTGAATTATTGTGGTAGCTGAACATCACAGAATCAGTGTTGGGTCATAGAGGAATGCCCTACGTGGGTGACTTCCAGATTTGAGAGACGGACGTTTTTACCTAGAGGCTGTGACAGTGTGTCAGGTTAGTATTTTTCACCTCATTTGCACTGGCGACATGTAATTCCTGTACAGGTTCTATGGGTCACTGCTTAATCCCTGCAGGCATATATGTCTACTTCTGAATAATACCATTGGTTCAGCTACAGGTCAATTTAACTCTGTTAAGTGCAGATTTAAATTGAAAACCAAATTTTAATTAGCTTATGGATACATCCACTCTTGATGGATTATACTTTACTATCTTTTAACTAGTTTGATTAAAGCTTCAATTATGTGCTGTCCAAGTTTACACAAAGCTGTGTAGATCATCCATCTGCTAGACTATAAATATTTGTTTTTCTAAATGTTGCTTTTCACATATTTAATGGGCTTTTAGCTACATGAAAATCCTGAAGGGTGATTACAAAAAATAACTGGAAAAACTACATGTATGTTGAGAAATTGGAACAGAAAATCTGAGGGTGAACAATCACAAAATAAGACTTATTTTTTTCGCTCATTTGTTGTCAATTCTTTCACCAGAGTCACAGGGAATAGGTGCAGATTAGTTTGAATTTGGTGGTGTCTAAAATTGTCAACCAAAATTTATGTATATATATTTGTTTTATATATTTTTGAAAATAATTACATACTAAATAATGACCAAGGGGTTCAATTTGAATGACCGCACTATGCAGGTGCGTAGAAAAAATTTACATCAGCTTTGATTTTTGAAAATAAACAAATTTGTCATGGAAAGAGAATATCTTTTTAACAAGAGCCCAAGGGGCTTCAATATAAGCCCGTATATCTGGAATTACATTGGTCCAAATTTCAAGGTTGTTTAATAGCCTTGATTCCAATTGATCTAGCAATCCAGAGAAAGGTCTACAATTTTGTGCTTCTGAGAATGTAACATCACATGTTATATTGAATGATAAACTAAAATGCGCTTAACTCTTGGTAACCAGTTGACCTTGAAGCAAGAGCTGAGAGCTCACATATCCCACACTGAAATCGACACTAGTCAAACACAAGAAAATAGTAGTTTTCCTGCAAATGGATTCCTTTCAGACGAGAGAATTTTTCATGAAGGAAGAAGAAAGTGATGAAGTAAACCTTTGTTCTTGAGTTAATAAAAAGGTGTGAAATTCATAAAGGACCCCTCTCCCCGTTAAATGAGTAAATGTATGGTTTTTATTTCACAACAGTTTAACTAAATGAAGCGTTTCAAACATGGGAGACAACTCCACAGGACAATACCATATACATGCAAGGGAAAGAACTTTGAATATTCCAACCTAACACATTTAGTCAGCTAAACTTGATTCAGTTTTGGGGGACTGTGACCTTGACCTTTGACGAATTGATCTAAATGTATGGCTCCACTTTGCCATGCGAGTAAGGTATACTCAAAGTTTGGTACCAATCCATATCTTGAAAGTAGAGATATCGCATGGACAACAAATGTTAATGGATGAATGAACAGAAGGCAACATCGCATTACGCGAACTCGTCTTCGACAGGCATATGAAAATGTGACTTTTAATTATTTCTTGATTTTGGGGTCACAGTGACCTTGACCTAAATTTTGCTACATGACAAACCGTCTCCCCATAATTTCTCAAAGAACACAAAAAATCATGATTTTTAACAATTTCACGATTTTGGGGTCACAGTGACCTTGACCTTGACCTACATTTTGGTATGTGACACATCGTGTCCCCCTAATGTGTCTACTGACACAAAAAAAAATTATTTTAATTTTTTTTTCCAATTTTGGGGTCAGTGACCTTTGACCTTGACCTAATTTTTGGTATGCGTCACCTCATTTCCGCCTATTGAATCCACTTACAAAAAATTAGTAATTTTTAATGATTTCCTGATTTTTAGGTCACACTGACCTTTGACCCCTGACGTTGACCTACATTTGGTATGCAACACATCGTTCCCCCCTAGGGCATCCACTCACCAAAAATTAGAACTGTAGATAGAAAACTGTCAATGATTTCCTGATTTTAGGCAACAGTGACCTTTGACCTCTGACCTCAATTTTGGTACGCAACACATCGTCTCTACCTGGCGTATCCACTGACAAAAATTTGCAACTGTGGATAGAAAACGTTTACAGATATAGACCGGACACGAACACATTAGTGATTTCCTGTTTTTAGGCCAGTGACCTTTGACCTCTGACCTCGACCTTCATTTTGGTACACGACACATCGTCTCCTCATAGGGTATCCACTCATCAAAAATTAGAACTGTGGATAGAAAACTGTCCCAGATATAGACCGGACACGGGGGACGGACAGACGGACAGACGGACACTGCCATCACATAGTACGTCCGCCTTTTGGGCGGGCGTATAAAAAGGCAATTAACTGGCAAAACCTTTATTTGGATTTTCAGTGTGGGAAAAACAATATATCACTTAAAAAAAACAAAAAACAAACAAAAACAACCAAACCGTGAAAACCCTTAAATTTTAAGTGTGTAGTGGACAGCAGTGTTGTGCAATCAGGTTTGGTGCACCCCCACCGTCCCTCTCATTGCATCACCCATTGGGTGGAGCTGTGTGTAAATGGCCTTCCTGTTAGAAAGGATGTAGGGTAGGACAGTATACTTTGTTGTGTGTGAGTGCATATGGGGAAGCTGTGTTTGATTTTAAACCTTGGGAATTCTACAATTAGAGATATGAAAAAATATAAATAAGTTTGTATGATATTAGATAGGCCCAAATACTTCCGGACAGAATTGTAATTTAGATTGACTATGGAATGAAGACAATTGTGCTGTCACCTAGGTGATGCCAAGAAAAGATATGTGACCTTATCACGTTTTAACTGGCGTCTCCAGCTTGTCTTTAAATAAATTTACATCGCTAACATTATGTTAATATCTTAAGTCGGTTTGTAAGCTAATTATGACCTGCATACCTTAGATGGATAATTCCTGCCCACAAACACACAACTTAATAGAGATTATAAAAAAATGTTTTATCATGATAATCTAAGCCGTGTTCAAGCATGTGGCATTCAGACATACATTGTATAGGCATATATATTACAGGGTAAAGTTCAGACTTGTGCGTGAATCATTCAAGATTTTACGATAGACTAAACCTAGAAAATCTTTTAGTAAGATCCAATTATTAATTAATATGAATTTTGTGGGAATTATTCTGTTATTATATTATTAGACAGTGCTCTTTGATGGTCACACCTTTTGAAAGTGGAATATTAGATCATGGTCGGACCAGGCATCAAGAATATAATAAAGTAAAATTACTCTTTCATGCATGGGTATGGCTGTTTATCATCCAGGTTTGATAAATAAGTAGCAAATACATCTACTTATTAACAATTTGTAACTCTGGCATTTATGTTGGATACTTTGTTGCAACTTTCTGTTTCAATGATATAAAATATGGATACTCGAGAGAAACAAATTTAAACAATATTGTTATAAATAAGGAAAAGTTTCTAAACATTATTAAACAATGTTTCTAATTACAGCTTTTATTTATGAAAAAAAATTATGATTTGTATATGTTGGATCATTTCAATGCAGGAACATAATTGATTTTATTAAAAAGTCCCCATTTACACGTCCACGAAGAAGAACATACAGGGAATTGTGACAATAAATGTCTGATTCTGGCCCTTCATTGGATTTACAATAATAAAAGTACTACATACCATGTTCAATTATCAGTGAACAGTCCAATTATTATTCTGTAATGTCTAAAATACATTTTGATTCAAGCTATATGTATTCCAAGATTCATGGAGTTTCAATCCGGGTTCACAAGATGATGAAGTATATCTTCCAAATTATATCAACAAAACATCAAATTAATAGCTTGTTTCATGGCATATGTTTCTGTACCTTGAGTGAGACAAATAATGCCCCCCCCCCACCCCCACACATTCCTGGCAAGATGAATGAAGAAATAATATTGGTTTAAACAATATTTTTTTGAGTCAAGGACAGGTGAACAGGGCTCAGCCTATATAGATGCTGCTGCAGAAGCTTTGAGTGTATATTATACACATAACAAGATGGCGGGACATATATAACAGAATTGATAATTGAGGAATAATATTAGTGAGCCAATATTTATTATTGAAAAGCAGAAAAATGTTATTTTCATACTTTTTCTGTACCGAAATCAATCCAGTTGAACTTATTGCAGGTGCACATTATTTTGCATAATCTCCAAATCTTGTTTTTTTTTAGTACCTGGAATTGAGTTTTATTATTTTATTTTTTGTAGTCACAGCACCAACCCGTAGTACATATCCCCACTTAAATGAGATATCTTTAGATACTGGTGCTTAAATGGACATACATGTCTGGACTATCAACCACGGACCAATAACACTGTATGAAAGGACATTGACTTTTATATCACAAACACCAGGACCCACAGGGACCTATAAAATGATGATTAAAACCTGGAGGCTTATTTTGGCAGTGTTCCAATTCACATTTCTCACTATTTTCTACATTAATGATAATATTCCTTTCACCATGCAGGTTTTAGAGGGACCAGCCTTGTGTTATCGATCCCAATGGACAATTGACATGCGACCTGTCCATTGTTGCTTGAATTGCTTGACCCCCCTGTAAGCTATCAATCTATCAGTGGTCACGATTCTAATTGTCACATACAACAACCGCCATTATATGGACCTCTCACAAATGGAATGACATTTGATATGTGTAGCATGACAAAACTCAACAAAATCCTTTGACTTAACTTTTCCTCAAATCTTTGTTCGTTGGCAGATAGGTATAAATAGACATCCATGCTGAAAGCTGTCTTTTTATTGGGTCGATGTTCAGATATTGAAAAGAACAATCTGTCCAGAGATTTGACTGCTGTTAAAGGTTAAAGCCTTATTTTCTTTTCTGTCACTGCCTACTTATTTGATATCTGATTGATCAAACAACTGGACTCTTGATCATGAATGGGGTTAGTTGGGGGAATAAAACTATGATTTTTTTGACAGATGTCACTGCCCGACTATATGTACAGCCAGTAAATGCATATATCACAGGCAAGTCACTACCAACCATTACTACTTGGTAAACTGGTTGGTGGAGTACTGATTGGTACTAGGAAAGGTCCCATTGTAGTACTGTTCAGTTTTTAACTGATCAGTATCAACCCGGTACTGATTGGTCATTCATAGGATCATATGAATTCTCTACTGATGAGCAAACTAGCAATTACCAACCAGCTAGTTGCTGCTATGTTACCAATCCAAGTTTCCACACTTTCATGGCTAGATATTGATATCAATGTAACACATCAGTACCTGGATTGGTTTAATAATGGCTCAGTTACTGAATGGCTACCAACCCACTTCTGCTTACATGTATCTCTTTGTGACTACACAGACTATTGGTACATGTAGGAAAGGTCCCCTTTCAGTACTGTTCAGTTGTCAAGTTAGTCACCAATCAGTATCTGAACAGTACCAAATGGTCACCAATCAGTATATACCGGTACTCATTTCATTTGTGGTATAACCTATTGGTTACCAATCAGAAACTGACCAGTAGCATTCAAGTCAGATGCATGGTACTGCAAAGTTGGGATCCTGGTGGCTACCAATCAGTACCGGTAGGTAACTAAGGAAGAAACTGTTATTTACTGCCACATGGTCACTTAATGGGATATTGCATGGTACTGTTCAGTCAGAACTTCATGTACCAAGCTTATTTCGATATAAAGTTTGAAGGCTCCATTCGGGTCAATCCGCTTCATTCAGGTTTCATGCACCTATAGGTCTCACATATCCTTCATTAAAGATTCCCGTACAAATTTTATTATTTATTTTATTTTATTAATGAAGAGTATGAGTTTATTATCTTGAGAAATATTTATCTTTTGATATGGAAAAGAACTACTTATCTGAGTTAATCCAGAAAGATTATCATGCTTTCCCTGGGCAACTTTCTATGGAATGTCATGCTTCATGACTTCAGTGGTTCATGGTTTGTGATTTCTGTGTGACCTGTACACGCTTGTTGAATTTATGAAGGTTAATGTCTACCCAGCTGAGTTTATAAGTTGATATTTTAAGACTGTTCGTGTAGATGGTGGATTTAGAGGACTTAGGATACAACTTAACTTTGCAGAGACTTGCTGTTCAACATTAGGTAATTCTTTGGTATTCACTATTATTTCAGTTTAATTGATGTACATGGATAACACGGGATACTTTTGAGACAGTAACCAGAACACATTGTAGATTCTAGACATTGGAAATCTATAAATGTCCTCCATTTCACATTGATGTGTTACCTATATAATGGGTGAATGAGATAAAATGCCATCACAAATAGCAGCCACATAGCTGGAAACCCTGCTCCATCATAAGCTCTACTAAGCCTATATGTCTACCATGGCTGGAAAGCTAAGGCTATACAGAGTGGAGCCTTCTTGATCCTTTCACCGAAAATCTTTTGGTATAAATTTGAAGTAACCCAAATTGAACAGCTTGCTTGAAGCTGAACTGTTTTGAATTGCTTTTACCTCACCAGTTTGTTACTGCTGTGGCTAATTGAGAGCTAGGATGGCTGAAAATTAAAAGCCACTGTGACTGAATTAACCCATCCACAGAAACATGGTCTGGGATTTAACCAGCTGTACAGTGGACAGAAAGCCCACATGGCTGGAATCCAGCTGAAGAGCATGGTATTCTTAATGAGTGGAAAGCCATCATGGGTCAAGGATGCCTGGCTGAAAGCCACTCGGCACAAAATCCTTGTACATGTACTACCTCTTATGATTGGAAAGCCAAGATGCAGTGTTCAATGAAAGCCTGGATCATGTATGCAGGCCTGCCATTACAAATGGTTCTCACGATGGTACAATATAGGATCATGATATAAGCATGTATAACATACTGACCAGTACAGCCTTAGTGTAGTTGGTTATTCAGGATATTTGGTTCGTGTTTTCATGGTTATTTAGAAAAACGAGATCATATGTATTTTTTGGTGTTTCCTTTGAAAAGGCAAATTTCTATTTGCATATGGATGACATTGTCCATAGTGTTTGCCACTGTTGTCATGATAGAGAACCAATTCAATAATAGCTAGAAGATATATTAGCTTACAATATACCAAATTTTACATATATCACTGACAATATATAATGTTTAATTGTTCCCATTTTTTCGACCTAAGGTGAGACATAGTGAGTGAAAATGTTCTCATGGTTAGATCTATGTCCTCTCCTCAATCGTCCATTGTTGGATGCCCTGGTCTTAACTGTAAATGTTGACCTGGACGTTTTAGAGAGAATATGTTTGGGTGAGCCATCACAATGGTTGAAAACTTGACATTGTAATATTAGGTGAATTAGTGATTCATTTTATTCTTCCACCATGGTCGACCGGGGTTTGCAGGTCTCATATAAATGTTTACAGTACAAACATGTATTCAAAGTGGAGAATTGTCCCTGCTTTATTATTCAGTTTTGTTTGCGATATATTGTACAAATCTTTCACGAATGTCTAGAGCTGAATTTGATCTCTTCTAAAGGTACATTGTAGGTGAATATGTGGACAATATAATACTCTCATGTATAAAGATTGAAATGTCACATCTGATACCTTAACTTTTCATTCTCTGTCATAAATATGACATGCACTTGTGAAATGGGATATTAACTTGAGAACTGTATTTAAGATGTTTCAAACTGTGTGGTCTGTTACATTTGTGTAGCTGACTGTCAAAAGAAACCATCCAGGAAAGCATTGAAAGTATACTGACAAAACTGGTGTCAATCAAGGGCAGAGAAAATTGCAGTTTTCACTACCATTAATCTTCAAATAAAAGTGAATCTACATTACTTTTTCTTAAAATGAATGTTTTTTTTGGCATAAACTTTCTCTCTGTCATGATATTATTTCAGATCAGTTGCCTGTGAATGTACACATGCATGTAACAAATGAATCTGTGGATGAAATTGAAATTCAGTATAGTTGTTATGGTTAATGACTTGTTAACATCATGCAACTATAAAGGGTTATTAAATATTGACCTTCCACACCACCTTCATTATACATGTAACTTAATAAATGTTTGTGTAGCTCTTCAGAGTTATATTAATTTGAGTGGAGTTATTAGAAAGTCTCCAGTGTCTGTCTTTATAATGTCTGTTTTATATATCTTTGCAATTTATGGCATGATGAAAACCACAGCTTTATCAGTTAAAGTGAGGGTTAAATTGCTATACATGTGTTACACTGTAGTGTGGATAAACACTTGACAGCTAGGGTACTGATAGGAGTCTGGGCCAGGATAAAGGATCAGCTGTTAACTATTGTGACATATCAGCTACTTGAACTGTTTGTTCTCAGTAATATTACATGGAGTAGGGCCCTGATGGTTATCTCCTATAGATAACAGAGATAATGGTATATACAGTAGCTCTTTGTGTAGCCAACTTTAACATGGTGTCTCCCATCTTGTCTGATCTAATGAGCTCCACATCATGGGCCAACCATCCCAAAACCACTAAGTTATCCCTACCCTTGAAGCTCTGTCATAAATAGTAGTGTTTCCAATGACATAGTGAAGTTAAAATGTACATGTATGATATAGTGAAGATAGAAACTATGACATGATGGTGATGAACCTTACAAACTATGACAGTGGAAAATCAAACAAACACTGATATAGAGATGCCAAACAAACTTGACATACATGTAGTGATGAACCAAACACACTATGACATAGTGATGCCAAACAATGACATAGTGATGATTATAACAAACTATGACATGCTGATGCCAAACAAACTATGACATAACAATGAATCAGACAGACCGTGACAAAGTGATGCCAAACACTAACATAGTGATGAACCAACCAAACTGTGACATAGTTAAAGGAACTATGACATTGATGACAAACAACTACATAGCGATGAACCAAAAAAAAAATGACATAGTGATGTCAAACAAATTATGACATTTTGACAAACCAAACAAACAATGAGAAAGTCATGCCAAACATACTGACACAGTGACAAACAAACTGTGACATGGTGATACCAAAGAAATGATGACATAGTCAGTGTCATGCCAAATAAACTATGGCATAGTGAAGTTAGAAACTATAAAATATTGATGTGTCATGCCAAATAAACTATGACACACTAAAGTTAGAAACTACATGTATGGCATAGTGGTGAACCAAACAAATTATGACAAAGTGATGAAACAAACTATAAATGTAGTGAAGTTAGAAACTACATGTATGACATAGTGATGAACCAAACAAACTATGACAAAGTGATGAAACAAACTAACTATAAATGTAGTGAAGTTAGAAAAGACATGTATGACATAGTGGTGAACCAAACAAACTATGACAGAGTGATGAAACAAACTATAAATGTAGTGAAGTTAGAAAAGTCATGTATGACATAGTGGTGAACCAAACAAACTATGACAAAGTGATGAAACAAACAAACCATAAATGTAGTGAAGTTAGAAACTACATGTATGACATAGTGGTGAACTAAAGAAACTACAACATAGTGAT
The DNA here is from genome assembly GCA_036873755.1 of Hanleya hanleyi. Taxonomy (NCBI): domain Eukaryota; kingdom Metazoa; phylum Mollusca; class Polyplacophora; order Lepidopleurida; family Hanleyidae; genus Hanleya; species Hanleya hanleyi. Next base: position 102,879 of record JAVTVY010034738.1, on the reverse strand, counting down.
GAAGCAAACAAACTATAAATGTAGTGAAGTTAGAAACTACATGTATGGCATAGTGGTGAACCAAACAAACTATGACATAATGATGAAGCAAACAAACTATGAAATAGTGATGAAGCAAACAAACTATGGCATAGTGGTGAACCAAACAAACTATGGCATAGTGATGAAGCAAACAAACTGACATAGTGATGAAGCAAACAAACTATGACATAGTGGTGAAGCAAATAAACTATGACATAGTGATGAAGCAAACAAACTATGAAATAGTGATGAAGCAAATAAACTATGACATAGTGATGAAGCAAACAAACTATGAAATAGTGATGAAGCAAATAAACTATGACATAGTGATGAAGCAAATAAACTATGACATAGTGATGAAGCAAACAAACTGACATAATGATGAACCAATTGGAAGTTGGGAATTTGATGAGGCCATTACCAATGTTCAGAATTTTACACTGGTGGATAAGGATGATGTTTAATTATAAGGAGAGTGGCATGTTTCAGTAATCAACAGTGAGAACTTAGTTTGCGACAGTTGCAGGTACATGCTGGGTTCATGAGGACATGAGTTTCAGATAGGGTGGGGATGAGACACTGTAGTGTATCACATCGTCGCCGTGTGACCAATAAGGTTAGGTGGGACGTTAAACTTCAAACAACCAAGCCTGTAGTGTATCAGGTTAAAGGGGCTGGGGTCGGAGATCTAAGATAAAAGGTATAGGCCTGTATAAAATGGAACGGAAAACTTATATTTATCAAGCATCTGAACATTGTCTTTACAAAGTCTATTCTTTTTTTAATTGCCCGGTGATGAGTCAAACACGAGTACAAGACTAACAATGCATTTATATATATTTACAAGTTCAGATGCATAAATTAGCCTCAATATCGCTATAATTGCTGAAGTCTCAAGCTGGACTTGCACTCATTCTTATCGGCCACTTAACCTTCTAACTTGTGAACAAAATACTGTTTCCATCTTGTGGTGGCTATAATGATTAATAGGCTCATGTATAATTCATCAGGCTTATACACCTTAATCTTCCATGACCTCACCCCTCTACAGTCCAGGTGGAAATCTCAACCCATTGTCCCCTTTTGTGGCCCCTGGTTGGCCCTTGTCCCCTTTATGCTGACTTTACAGGCATTTTATTACTGGTGAAAGCTTCCCCCATAGCTACAGTTGATCTGTATCAGTATTTATCCTGAAGCTAATACATTACAGATGGGAGCAGCCCCTGCTATTGACCAATACATACTTTCTTCATTTCTCCTTAAACTTAAATGGCCAGAGGGTGGTGATGATCGAAGGTGTTTAATATTGAGGTTTTATCTGTTGTAAAAGGTATGTTCTTATTGCAACTTTCTGTTATTATATTCATTATTAATAGCAGTAATGCCCATTAATTTATTGTTTTATTGTTATCACCTCATGCTATGCTTGTGAAGTGCAGGCTAATTAAACACTGGGTAATTCAGATATAAACTTCCTGTTTTCCATGGATCGATCATCTTCCCAATTTATTACACATGAAAGAGTTTTATCATCACCCCCAGATATCATTTAAAGAACCTCACCTTTATAGTATTCCTCTATTACTGTAGATATAATATGAAATATGTTAATTTCTATAAACATGAAATGAGCTCTAAATGTTGTACTTTGATACGTTTTATGCTCTTTTGCTTCAACTTAATTAAAAAATTATGGTTAAAATATAATGACAAGCTAGCAATTAAGCAAATGAGCTTTTCCTGTTCATTGTCTTCAGCCACAGTAATGAAATCTTTAAAAATGTATTCAAAATATTTTAGTGAGAGAAGTTAATTTTCTGTAGCTTACATTTAAGTAATTGTAATATTTTAAGTTTCTGGTTTCTTCCAAAATACATGTATCTATATATTATGTCCACAGGGTCTAGTCACCAAATTTGTAATGGTGTAATGTTCTTGTACTTCTCAAAGTATAAATGTTCAATAGTATTAATGGATAAAATGTCTAATTAAAATTATAAATAATTTTATTATTATAAAGTTGGTATATACGTAGTTGTATCACATATATAGTCTGGCTAACTGCACAGCCATGATTGATAAATATAAGCTTGTATGTATAAGTGCCCCAGATAAAGTTCGATAACAGTCCGATACTAAACTATACAGGTAAAGAGTACAGGTATAAATGTGTTGATCACAGTATGTCAGAGTGACACCTGGTGTCTTACCTTAGTCACATCGGTTATAAATCACCGCCTCTAACTTTATTGCTTGTGTCAATTCACAGTTTAAACTTTAAATTTAATGATTGGAAAATCTATAAAAGGAAATGGAATAGAATTATTCTAGTACATTCACCATTGTGATTGAGGAGTTGTGTAAACAGTTCTCTCAAACTGACCTGGATTTTATCAGATAACATTCTGGATATCTCACCAGTTTTACATATTATATCAGCTTTTATCTGCTGTTCTTTTAGATATTGTCTAGAAGCACGTTTTGTATTGATTTCTTCAGTGAAAATTCAAATGGAATATTTTATTTACCTGGTGTTTGAAACATATAGCGTAATTTAAACTGTGAACATAGAACTATTTAAAGAGATTAAAAAGATATATTCTGATCAAATGTAGATTTTAAACGCAGGCATTCACCATAAATAATCTGTATACATATTGGCCAGGGCATCATTGTGCACTGATATAGTTATGTCGGGGTGAACCAAACAACATATCAATTTATCCCTGTTGTGTTTGGTTCTCATTTCGGAAGCCGGTTTTAATTGTAACTTTAATTCAAAGTGCAATTGGTTCCAGACATTTATACAGAGATAATTTCAATTTCACCCAAACTTCAAGTATCAATGCAGGATATTGTCCAGCTGTGTACCTGTCAATATGTACCTGAGCCAAATACAGTGGACTTTATTCAATGTGACAGACTATTTATGGAGTAACCAGATGGTGTAGGAATATCCCAGCTGTTAGGTATTAGTGGTATTAGGAGATATCACTGACCTAACCTCAGTCCAGGGAGGTGACATTAGGGCAATGGTCATTTAACCTTGACCAGATGTGGAGCAATGTATTCAATCAAGGAGCCTAATAGAGGAGCAAGCTAACTTTATTGGCCCAATAAAGCTGTTGGACACTGGTCATCCCTGTTTGACCCCTTTGTGTATCCCTAGACTTCCTGACTGGATCAACAGTATCAGCTATCAGGGACCCTGTGTATCCATAAAGGATGTTCTCCTACAGACTTAATTCAGTCTTTAATACTAACAGGCCTGATTAATCCAGGTGGTTTTCATGGCTCCTTTTCAACAGTACAGGACCAGAGGGAGCATTCAGTTATTCAACATAATGCAGTACTGTACTGTTGAGGATTGGGAATTCTGATGGCATATATGCTGGCTCTGACAACAGTAGGAATATACTCAAAAGAGGAATCAATACTCGTCTTATCCATTTGTAAGGTAGGATACATACATGTACATGTATACATTTCCTGATCAGAGTTAATTTCAATGGAATTCTAGGCCATAAATTCGCAAGAAGAAATGTGTGATTCACTAATTTATATATTCAACATTAGTTGAACAAACAATTTTATGATACAAAAATTAACTAGTGTGATTTGCCTTGGGGATATGTCAGAAGAAACGTATTAAATATTTAAAACTTAATAACTGCACTTAAAAGTCTCTCGTAAATCTTCTGGTTCTTTAATTAAACAAATTAAATGCCTACCCTTGGGCAAGGTGTACACATTATAGTGAAGTATCAAATCATGAAAGACACATAGGTAAGTCCTCTCACTTAATTTTGCTCAGGGAAATTGAAAAAAAAAATACCAGATAATTAGGTATACATGTAGAGAAGAGACTCCTGCACTGAAACCCTCATCTAAAACCCCTACATGAAGTTAGGGTGAGCCCTGTATGACCATCCCATAAATATGTGACCTGTCACTGACATGTGTCAGAAGATTTTAACAACATGGCTTCATCAATGATCCTGTACACAAACAAATACCAGGAATAATTGAAATGTTCTGTGCTTGTTTGTCTCCATCCCAGCCCCATACGCTTGTAAGGCATTCCTATGTTACAGGCACACAGACCTTCCTCAGTTCCGCTATATTTGGATATTCTTTGATTCCTCGATTTCAAGATTTTTCTTATCCTGGCGGTTGTCTGATCCATTGGCTAATGTGAGAAGATTTGTTTGTTTTTTTTCTTTTCAAGTTCTTATATACATTCATACAAGTAAGTATATGACCAGTAGGTTCTCACTGAAGGCTGCTGTAAGGTAATACATGTTAATTGACATGTTTCTTCATGTTGTTTTATAATATTCAGACTGTACTGACATGTACATGCATTAATTCTACAGTATGAGATTTATGAATATATTGGAAGTGATTTAAAAGATACAAAGACATGGTTTACAACACCATACTGGCTGCATGTGGTATATGGCTTATTGAAGCAACAAGGAATTGTGGCCTAATTGTCAGGTAAGGAAAACACAACATTAGGCGACAACATGTAGGGGAACCTTTGTTGAACCTGGAAAAGCTACCCAACAAGCTGTATAATTTGCACATGTGTCCCCGGTTTGAAGATCGTTACATGATGAACTGCTTGGAATTGTCTCCCAGCCAGTATGCCCTTCAACTATGTTGACACCTTATATAATTTTACATCAAGTTGTTATGTATCATATTTTAAATTATAATCAAAATATAAGTATCTATATTTGTTTGTCTGATTGGCACTGGTAATTGGAAGGAAGTTGTTGTCTATAGAATCTAAAATCTGCACTTGTCAAGTTGTAGGAACCCAAAAGATGGATGTTAATCTTTCTGTTTATAGAGACAGTGGATTTTTAACTGCCCAGGGATTAGTGCAAAATTGCCTTGTTATGATGGTTATGTCTGTGTGTATCTCTTTGTAACTTGTTTACGACTACCACTCCTACGTCATCCTGGGTAATTGTGGAGTGATCTTTCCATGTATAATGTAATCCTGTCATTCAGGCTACTTAGAGCCATTCTCTCATACATTCCTCCTTGTTAAGTGAGATTAATAGCCTTTGACATAAAATATCAGCCTTAATTTTTCATTTGAAAAACCACAAATATTTAGGTTTCATGAAATCTTAAAGTTGAAATGTAAAGGGTTTTTTTCTTTCTTTTTCTTTATGTGAAATAATGATAGAAATATTGATCTAGCTACTTCATTTGGTCTCATTTGAAGTATTTTGTCTGATCCTGTCTTTTAAAAGGAGGTACCTCAATCTCAGCTGAATTCAGTTTGGAAAACTATCACCGCTTATCTTTCCTTGATTGTGGCATCCAGTACATCAGACCAGCTGCCTAAGAAGACTGAATGTTATAGAGTATGATTCTCAGGCCAGATTGTCTGACCTGATGTCACAAACTGAGATCAAATAAGAGCAGATAAGCAATGTAAATTTCATACATCTATCTGAACTCGGTGGGGATTGTGATACAAACTTTGAAGCACGTTTTAAAAGATACATGAACCAGGAGAAGGGTATTCCAAATTAATTAAACAAAGTAGATACACTTATTTTTCCAACATTAACTAAGAAAGAGTATAAAAATGAAAATTTGGAAGCCTTTGCCTTTCACCTTTAACAGTTGATTACAAGTAACATCATAATGTTCTGTATTCTCTGCTTTCTCTTTCAAACTTGCAGTCTCCATGAATTCAAAATTGACAGCATTTATCTATGGTAGATATAAGCCATATACGCATGGTAGGCTTGTACTGTTGGTGTTCGAGATGTGTGAAATTGATTTTAATTAAACATGAAATGGCCTCATTTATATTTGGGTTTGAAGAGGAATTTGAATCCGCATAATCTGGGGTACATCAACTTCCTTCATATATATTTCATTCAAGCGATTTGGTGTATAACCATGACAAGCAAAAATAGGCCGTGTGTAAGGTAAGTGTTCAGTAGGTGATATGGGTGATAGTTCCATATTGCTTTAAATATAGCATGGAGCCTACTATAGTAGACTCCATGAATATAGGTAGTGTTATGGGAGTTGTTAATCTGGTTAGACTTCAGTAGTGTTCAAAATGTGATGGTGTTGATAGCTCATGTCTAATATGCCTCCTCTTGTACAGGTTTGTATACAGTCTAGTCTCTATATAAGATGCCTCGATATAGCACTGATTCTGATATAAGGCCAGTGCTGTTGTGTCCCCCAAATTAACAAAAGCATGTTATTTCAACCCTTATCTCAAAATCTATAAAGGTGGTTCAAATTTGGTCCCCCCATAACAGGGCTATAGTGAGGTTACACTGTATTTGTACACGGAGTGTACTTTGTGTGTATGATATGTACCATGCTGGATAGTTTGTCTATCTGGAAGCAAGATGTTAATGTCCTGTTTGTTACTTGTGTGTTTCAGATGTAGCTGTCTAAGATGCCACAGATGCGCCTGGGTTCTGGGTGTACTGGTGCAGTCCTCTGGCCTCCAGGTCTGTTGCTGGTCCTCCTTGGGCTTCTGGCCACCGTCACTAGCTGTCCAGAGAAATGCCGCTGTGTCCAGGATTTCTACGTTTACTGTGATGCCAGGAACCTCGCCAGGGTTCATCTCTCAGATCTGATCAGGTCAATGCCATTACAAGCGCGGTACTTGGATCTGAGCCATAACAACCTCGATATTGTACCTGGTCAGATTTTCCAGCGGTTACCAAACTTGGTCCAGTTGAATCTCGCTCACAACTTGATAGCCAATCTGAGTACGGGATCGTTCGAGGGTCTCACCAACCTTCATCGACTGGATCTGCAGGCCAATCAGATTGGCCGAGTTTCCAGGAACACCTTGGCGAGTCTACGGAACCTTGAGGAGTTACATCTGGAGAGTAATGGAATTAGTGCCATTTCTGAAAGTGCGCTGACAAACTTAGTGAATCTGAAGACGCTGTTTCTCCAAAATAACCATCTGACTGAGCTGTGTCATGGAGCATTCACCCAGCTCAAAGCCATCGAGGTGTTGGACTTGTCTGGGAACAGCATTTCATGCCTGGGTGAGCTGTCGTTTTCTGGCCTGGCCCGATTGTCCACGCTGAGACTGAGTCATAATAAAATAGGGAGGGTTGCTCCCAAAACATTTTCTGGATTATCCTCTCTACAAGAGGTTTACCTGGATGTGAACAGTATTGAACAAATTACCAGTGAATCATTCGATTTATCTAAAGACCAACTGTTGGTGCTGTCACTGAAGGGAAATGAACTGATTTCATTGTCACAGGAATCATTCGCTGGACTGACACAATTACAGAAGCTTTATCTGGACAGCAATAGCATTGGATTAATCGGTACTGGGACATTCACAGGGCTGGTCAACCTGAGATTTCTGTCCCTTCCTGGAAACAAACTTTCTCAGGTGACTCGCTTGACTTTTGCTGGGGCTCCTAAACTGTCTCAAGTGTACCTCCAAAACAATGAAATAACTGACATCTCCACCGGTGCCTTTGACAATTGTAGGGATTCTCTCTATGTGCTCAACTTGTCCGGGAATTTACTGACGAGGTTGAAGCTGGGTCGTTTTCGTAGGATGAAGTACCTTCAGAAATTGAACATGGCAGGTAACTTGTTGTCCTCCATTGATGCCAAGTCACTGTTAGATCTGACCAGTCTATTGGAGTTAGATCTGTCAGATAACCAACTTGGGAGCTTTAATCTGGATGTAATCCAAGGGCTAGGCTCTCTCAAGACACTGCATCTCCATGGAAACCCTCTGTGGGAATTCAAAGGAGTGAAGTTCGATGAGTTCCTCAGCTTGGAGCATGTCACGCTCAACAACAGTATTGTGAATATATCCGAAAAAAGTGTGACACTACGGTGGCCGTACACGAACGGTGACCAGATTTACTGGTCATTGAGCATCCAGTGTTTGGATATGCCCCTCGAGGATTGTCCATTAGGATCTCAACCAGAGTATTTAGCGCCATATAAAAAAGATATTGTGATAGATAATCTTGACCCTTCAGCATCTTATTACATCTGTGTTAATCCTACCTTCGTGTTTTCTCGTGCCAATGTTGAACAATGTAGTATAATAAAGACGCAACATGGTGCTAGAGCCTCCAGTGAAGCTACACAAGCACCATCCACATCAGGAGCCCAATGGACAGTAAACTCTAGCTATCTCATGTTTTTGTTGACATTGTTTTTCGTGATCTTCCACATACATGTAGATGCAACAACTTTTCAGAGTGGAATAAGGTGATAGGTATCACATAATACAAATTGTAATTATATATGTTACTTTGTAAATATTGTTCATCATTGCTATATATACCAAAGGTGCTGATAGATGTATAGATATGAACATTGTGATGAAAGTTGGTTTGTTAGTATGGTATAGTACTTACCAATATGGAATGATTATGAGTTATTGGAGAAGTGAAGCAGCTACATGTAACAGCTACCATGGTTGCATATGTCAAGGTCATTTAGGAAAGTAATTATATATTGAACAATTAAGTGAATTGTATTACCCAATGGAGAACAGATCACATGTACCATGATTGCCTTTACAGACAAGGTCATCCTTCAAAATTAGTTTGTTGGGCATAGCCCGACGCTATCTAATGATGACCCAATCAAACCGATTAAAATATATGTGGATCTGGATATTCCATCGTATAGACAATATGAATTTACAATACATGACTTGCCGGTCATTTAAAAATGGCAAAAAATAAGAGTTGTTGTCCCTTTTCCAGGAGTAAGATTCTGATACAGCAATGCCTTCAACATGGGCATCTAAAAAATCATCATCATAAGTTTATGTATAGAAAGTGCTGGATGCTAACAGAAACTTGAAAATCACTGAACATAAGAACGATGAAAAATTCAGGCAAAAAATTCTTTGAAATAATTTTTTTAGTCCATGCTTCTGCCATGTCTACTTAAAGCATGCATGAGGCGAATCTTTACTCGTGGTTTGCGTTGCACTCTGGGAAGGAAACCTGGTGTTTTTTGCTATTTTCAGATGACAGGCAAGGCCTGTATACACAAGGCTCAAATACACTGTGATTTTCTACTCGTAACATGTACACAAATTAGAGCTCAGTCCTTAAAAAAGGCCAAAATACAGGCCGAAGATTTGATCAATGAAACCACACTTTAGGTCAAACTGGAAGCTGTAACATGGTGTTTATAAAACATGTTCTCCCACACCCCCACCCAATTGAGTACTACCCAGTATCAGCAATGTTCATGGTCCATTTAGGATAATACCCTTAAAATGCAAAAGCTCAAAGTAAAACAATGACAATCTGAGGTACGGTAATTTTCCTAATAATTCAATCACAGGAAGTTCAGTTTTCAACTCTGTTAGTCAAACATAGAGAAAAATTAACATTCCCATTCTTCATTTAAATTGAAGAAAAGTCATATAATGACAAAATGTGACACATTCTGATTGTAGCTGATGCCATGAAGAATATTGACAGATATAAGCCATTTTGGGGGCACTTACGGTGATCGAATTATTAGGGGAATTACTGTAATCTACAGGTGTATGTACATGTGAGGACATACATAATTCCATGCACTGTTCTATGACGAATAGTTTCTGTGTAATCCTGCTTAGCAAGGTTTCATCAAACTGTCAAAAAATCTATATAGGCCTATTCAGTTGTTCGGGTAGTCACCCACACATGCCCAGTCATGAGTTCGGCATCAATGTTAGTTGACTTTCGGTGGCTATTATATAAGGTTAGGTTGAAACTGACCTTTCTAAAGTCCAGAAATTATAATACGAGTTAGTTGCAAAGTTGTTTGTTACAGTTTTTGGAGATATGATAGCCACTGTTGATTTCCAACTGATGTGAAATTCTGAAACAACAGCAGCTCAAATAACGTTTTGGCTGGCATTATCAGACCTAAGTCAAACAACTGAATAGGTGAACAGAAAATTTCATTAGTGTTTGAGTAGTAATACCACTGACAAACATTCGATGGATAGGTGCAAATGAAGATGATTCTCTGTATTCACAGGGCTTATAAAAAATAAGGTCTGGTACGTATGTTTTAATTTTATGTTTGCTTAGAAAAGCTGATTAAAGTAGTGGTATAGTTACATCAGTAATTTTGTGCCATTGGATTCGGAATATTTATTGTTGCACTTTAATAGATTCAAATCACCATTTCAATTTTTTCATCTACGCAGCATCTGCACAGCGTTTAGTGAACTTTCTGTTTGTACCAAATCCGAAGTTTTTAACATTGGAGAGATAGGGCGAGTGTTGGAAAACAGTTCATATTTTATGCAACTGTATGTAAAATAGCTCACGGACTATAACCAGATGTGCTAAAGAATGGCTCCAGATATTTAGTTACCCAGAACAAAATTTATTTCCACAGGAAAAGTAGTTTTCCCAAGATATATATGCAGCAGTGACCTTTCGTGACCTGGCCTTGTGCACATGCCAAATTACTCTAGATTTGTAACAGGGATCTGGACTTTTGTTTGACATCTATGATTGATATAAAGAAAACAGTTCTAACCAAAACAATCAGATGATTGAAATCTGACCCATCAGAAACATTGATGAATTTACTAGTGATTCAGTAGGATTGACCAAAAAGTACCCTTCAAATTAAATGGTGGTGTGGTGGTGTTGAGTACATCATGTGCAGGGTGCCCCATGGGGCTGGACATGGTAATGTGTACCTTGTGCTTACTTCACAAATGAACTGCCAAAAATATTTCCCATCCCCATGTCAATTTCCTCACATCCCATCCTGAACATGGTGCCTACTGGAATAACTACAATTTCCTGTTATACTGCTGTTCTTTGAAAAAGCGACTTCCCCTGCCCATTTTTATTACAAACGGTTCACAAATTTACGAGAACTGCAGAAATTCTGCTGCTTTATTTGGTAATTAAAATAATTGGACTTCAGGGGAATTATATGAATGAGTCGGCTAATTTCTCAACTAATTCAATAGATATCCAACCAGGTGACTATCACAATTTGTTCCATTCATAACTGCAAATTTGAAGGACATTTTCACAAGTAGAAATGAATGTGCTCTATATACTACCTTAATCAGCCTGGACTAGTGATGAGGAAATACTGATTAGATCTTCTCTTCAGTTTCTCTAACATTGCTCAGTTAATACAGTTAATGTAAAGAAGAGCTTGTTAACATTATTTTTTTTTAGGTAAACTATATAGGTATATATTCTAATTCACTGATACATGTAGCATTCACAACTCATCTTGAGACAGACATTATATGTTCAAAACGTTTTCTCGTCAGCTAAGCATCTTCCATAATAAATGGGGGTTTTGCTGAAATTATCCACAGTTTCAGCAAAACACCTTAGACCACGCGACCATGTAGAAAATGAGATTTCACAAACTTCCAGATGTTGTAACTTGTATATTGTTATTATGTATATATTGTATAGAATGGAGATAAATGTTACATTTTTTCATCCATGATGTCAACAGTCCTGTAAATATTCATTATGTTGTATCATATTTATCAGATCATTATGTTGTATCATATTTATCAGATCAGCCATGATACCTTGAATACAGACCACTGTAAGATGTGAAAATGACTTTGTGTTGTTTGTACAAATTGATGCTCAATTTAATCACTTGAACCAACAAGGTCTTCTTACATACTAGTAGTTTTTTATGTACTTTTAAATTAGACAGATTTAATCGGTGGATGAACCTGTCTCATACTCTCCCTGTTTCCCTCCACTGCTTCAGAAAGATATTGTCATGCCCCTTGGCTGCTAGTTGTATTCGTGTTATCCAATTAATGCACTCTAATGCTTAGTTCGTGTCGGATTCCTCATACCAATAATTAGTTTAAAGCTAGATACATGGTAGTGCAGACAACAGTACATACATGTACTGTTAAATCTGCACTCTGGATTGCATCAGACAATGTTCTTTGTACTGTTAGAAGTCCATCAATCTGGTGTCCTACTGGACACTGAGGCTGGTGATTGAACTTTACTGCCCGTTAATAGCTCAAGAATATGGCCCATTTGGAACATCATCAAAGAAAGTTTGAACTACAGACCAAGTTTGTTATAAAATTTTTGAGACATGAAAGACACATGTTGTAGCTGGAAAGTGATGTCTATAGTTATCCCTGATATCTATAGCTGGTCAATGAGATAAACAATACCCAGAAGGCCATTCAAAAAGTTTATTGCCATTGGTCCTAGATAATTGGATGTTCAAATACCAGTGATCTTTTTTCATGGCGCGATTTAATGATCCTGTATTGTAGTCAGGAAAAACTTGAGCACATTTGGTACCGTTGCCAGGGTGACTGGTTGTTTATTTAACTGCTTTAGGCTTTGAGAGGAAGAGCAGAAGAAAAGACTCCCCAAGTTATTCAGCTAAGTACTGCAGATAGTTTGGTCAACTATTTTTGCTAGATTTTGTTTCACCTGGTCTATATTAGTGAAGTTAAATATTTTCTGCTATTCTTATATATGTTCATATGTCATTTTCACAGAGATTTCCTGCTTTAGAACATGAATACAAAATGGATACTATTCAGAGGTTGACTTAGAGTGTTTTCCTGAAAGGATGTCATAAATCACTGATTGATAAAAACTTTATTTAGAACACTTAACAAATACAGAAGAAAATAGTTTAACTCTTTGCCCCATGTTGACGCCATTTGACGCCCTGTTCTAAACCATACAGGCTTTTCTAGGCTGCCCCATAGACCTTCTTGGTGATCACCTGTAAATTGTCAGGTACAAATCTATTGGAGGGCTGGGGTCAAACATTTATGAATTTTTTTTATTACTTTTACAGTGACCAATAATTTAGCATGTTTAATATTTTCTGAAATAAAATAATATTTAATGAGGTTAATTAATTAATTTATTACATAAGGCGTCAAATGGCGTCATCATGGACTAGGAAGGGGCGTCAAATGGTGTCACCATGGGGCAATGGTAGTAAGCCTTCATGGGGCAAAGAGTTAAGGCAGACTTATCATATGTTTGCCATGTTGGCAAGAAATTCTAATTTTCTAGGCTTCCATTCTTGCAGAAATTATATACACGGTATGTAACTTTTGAACTATCACACAAACTTCCCCTCCACCAGACCCTCTATACCATTTAGAGCATAGTCACATGCATGACCTAGGTCAATGGCTTGGTTCACTTAGCTGATAGGGTTACTTGACAGGGTCAAACTCCAAACTTTAGATAGCATGCAGTGCTCTACATGTACAAGTCTGCATACAACCATTGTCAGAATTTGTAACCTTCCTAGTACCTTATTGAGAGAAATGTGTGAGACTACAAATTGTATGGCTCTTCGCCATAGAGGAACACGGGATGACGTCACTCCTCCGCTGTTCCCCCCCTCTGAAAAGTCTACAATTAACATTGAAGTTAATGAGATTTATCATAAAAAAGTACAACTCAATTACCATTCTAACATATATGTTGGGGAGCTAAGATATCTTCTGCGTCTGAAAGTTTGGTAATTTTCTCATACTTAGTTCTATATTTTCAAAGCAAAAATTGTGTCCCGTCCAATCTGCCTCCATGTTATCTTACCCCCAGTTGAATTTCCACTGGAGGCTAACAGATCAGCCAAATCTTCTGTTCTCTGTGAGACCCGTGTTCCTCTATGGGGACTGAACATCAAAGAGTTAGTGGAATTATTCCAACAGCCTATTTTACATTTAAATAGCCCCGTTGCAGTGCCTAAGGCTCCAGTTTTACTATTAACTCGCTCCATATTCCTGATATTAGCTCCTGACAAATTTATATTGGTACTGAATATCTTGACCAAGAATGAACTAGAAGTAGTCTTCACAAACAAACATTCAGGCTCATCGAAGCTTCCCAATAGATATTTGAATGAATTTCTTCTCTATCGGTACTCCGGTACAGAGAGGGTTAATCTTAATCTGTCATTGGCAACATGGATAACATGTGATTGAATTATACAGCCAAACAGGATGTTAATACTTACTAGAACGTGTTATGCATGCTCTAGCTAGCTCATCTTCAAGAGGCTGAAGGAAACAACTCCCCAACATTGCCAGCTTTTCTTGCACTGGTCACCTGTGTGCTGCATTCTGTCTGAAAGGATCAGCTGGTCATCCCATGACAATACAATGCTTTCTCACAATGACCAATGTAGCATCTGTAATGGACATCTGAAATCACTGTTTTAATATATGTAAATTAATATCAAGGACTTCTCAAGGAAATTGGGATACCTACATGCACAGCATTATTGAAGAAGCAATGAAGACTTGGAAAAGAAGCATCATACATTCATGATTTATTAATCATGTTAATTGTTTGGACATTTGAGAATAGATAAAAATATATATAGTTGCCAAAGCAGAAGCTATATGTATTGTTGCTCGACTGAGCTTGGCATGTACAGTAATCACTGTTTCTGGCTGTTGAGATGAGTATAGCCTACAGCTTTTTTGAACTCAATTAAGTTTGTCATTATTCACAGCATCCCATAAAGATTGAAAAAGCCATCTCACATAAGTACAGATAGAGGGTTTGAAATCGCTATATGGGATTCCAACAGGATCAACCTCATCATCTAGGGAGCATTCTATCAGCCTCAGTCATGTCAGTATTACCTATGATGCCAACGTGACTAGGCAACCAACAAAACATCAATCTGTGATTAAATCTACAGTCATGTAATTGTAGAATATTCAAGATAGTGGAATGAGTTGAAGTTCCACTTTTAATTGCTTGAAGGCATGACAGTGAATCTGAGAATATGACACAGTTTTTCCTTTTAGTTGACCCAATACCTTCTAAAGCCAACAATACAGCTTTTGCTTCTGCAGTGAATATCGAACTTTTACCTGGTAGTCAACAGGTTTTAGTTTTGGAACTAAAGATAGTAGCACATGCTACTCTCTCACCATCTTTAGAACCAACTGTATAAATAGCCTGATGTGATCTGTATTTTTCTATCAGCAGACCAAATTCTTGTGTATACATGACAGGGGTCACAATTTTTTTTTCAGTTGGTCGCCATTTGGCGAGTAAGGCTAAAAATTTACTTGCCACATTGGCCACCTGACGTTTTATTCACTTGCCAATCCAGAACGACCTTTCCATGTAACAAGCGTTCTGAGAATCCCAACATCTCGCCTTGCGGGATCATCCGCCGAAGCTGCAGGAGTATTGAAAGCATACATGTAGTGCAAACAATAACGTCTGGAATAGGTGATGTGGTACAGACAATAATGTCTGGAATAGATTATCTGGTAGACAATAACATCAGTCCCATGTGGGATTACTGCCATATAGGTTAATCTCATGTAGGATGGATAGGTCAGTGCCATGGGATTACTGCTGCATAGGGCAGTCCAGTGTGAGATTATTGCTGGATAGGTCAGTCCCATGTGAGATTACTGCTGGATAGGCCAGTCCTGTGTAGGATTACTGCTGGATGGAGCAGTCCCGTGTGTTATTACTGATGGATAGACCAGTCCCCTGTGGGATTACTGCTGGATAGGCCGGTCCTGTCTGGGATTACTGCTGGATAGGTGAGTCGATCTCGCATGGGATTACTGCTGGATAGGTCAGTCCCATGTGGGATTACTGCTGCATAGGCAGTCACATGTTGGAGTACTGCTGGATAGGCTAACCCTGTGTGTGATTACAGCGGGTTAGGTCAGTCCCATGTAGGATTATGGCTGGATCAGTGCCATGTGGGATTACTGCTGCATATTGCAGTCCAGTGCGATTTACTTCTGGATACATCAGCCCAGTGTGTGATTACTGCTGCATAGGCCAGTCCCGTGTGGGATTACTGCTGGATAGGTCACTCCAAGGGCGTAGACAAGGGGGGGCTTCAGCCCCCCCAAATATTGACGTCCGTCAAGAAAAAAATAACAAAAAGAAAAGAAAACAAAAAACAAAAAGGGAGAAAAAAGGAAAGAAAGCAAGAAAGAAACAAAAAGGAAACATCGCTGCAGAGAAGTAAATGTTTAGCTTGTCACATATCTGTATCAATTGTTGCATATTACAGGGGAAGTAAAACCAACAATGCTTACCAGAAGGACTAGAATAATTGCAATCGGTCAGAGAACAACGCAACAGTTTGGCGATATCGGACTCAAAGATCCCGTGTGATTTTCTCCAAGAAACGAATAATGTGCTCCAATTCAATCAAATATCGCCCATTTGGAGGAAAAAGGTCAACACGTTGGCTGAAAAGATTTTTTCAGAACTTTTTCACCATAAACTTTTTTTTAATTGAGATCCCAGTCATTTGTTCTGTATTTATTTATTCACAAACGAGAGATACGAACTCTCGAATAATTTTCACAGAGAAACCCTAGAAATATAGGTAAAAAATCTAACCCAGACACAAAGTCACTATTTAACTGGTGTAAATATGATGAATATGGATACTTTTCGCTACTATTCCGAGAAAGGACCCCTAAGTTTACATTTTTGATAAGTTTGGCAACTTCAGAACGACCACAAGAACTCGTGCGGTCAACCACGCATCAAAACACCGCCCCTGCTATCTAGGCAAAATAGTATTATCTAAGAAATAACTTGAATTAATATAGTGCAAACCCCGGATTGAACGATCACTTCACCTTGTATATCAGTGCAGTGATCGCCACTGTTATAGAGATTTTCGCGAAAAAAAAGTTCAACTTTTACCGCTCAAATGCTCCCAGTGAGCGCCAATTTACCATCAATTTTCAAAAAAAAATCTACACTGCGAGGGGGGATACCCCCTCTCAGACTCTCCCCCTAAGCCCCCCCAAACTTCACAAATTGTCTACGCCCTTGCACTCTCATGTGGGATTACTGCTGGATAGGCCAGTCTGGTCTGCGATTACTGCTGGATAGGCCAGTCCCGTGTGGCATTACTGCTGGATAGGCCAGTGCCATTTGGGATTACTGCTGGATAGGTCAGTCCTGTGTGGGATTACTGCTGGATAGGTCAGTCCTGTGTGGGATTACTGCTGGATAGGCCAGTCCCATGTGGGATTACTGCTGGATAGACCAGTCCGGTCTGGGATTACTGCTGGATAGTTGAGTTCCATATGGGATTACTGCTGGATAGGTCAGTCCCGTGTGGCATTACTGCTGGATAGTTCAGTGTCATTTGGGATTACTGCTGGATAGGTCAGTCCCATTACTGTGGGATAGGTCTGACCTAGGAAAACATGAAACATGTTCACCAAGTTTTATAATCATCCCACGAAAGGTTCAGCAAACTTTCCATGCACGAGGAAAGTTTGAAAAAAAAATCATATTTAATGTCATATTTCTTAAATAGCACATGCACATCCTCGAATCACATTGAGCGAGTGTCAAACGAGTGGGTAGCGAGTGTCAAACTCATCCAATGAAAGCTGACAGCTTCAGCAAACTTTCCATGTAAATTTTTGCACTACAAAAGCTTAGTTTCCTGTAAGAAGTGTGGTCAACAGTATGTTGGCAAGACCACCCAAAGACTCCATCTTAGGGTGAACGGTCACAGAAAATCCCTTAGGAAAAAGCAATTGCTTATAGGTAGGCATTTTTCTGGACCCGACCATGGCTGGGATAACTTTAGTATTCAGATCATAGACGTCGTCTATCCATCTACTAAGGATTCCCCCTTTGGATTTGAGAGAAAATCCGAGAGCGGGAATTATTCTGGATGCTAGAACTTGGGTCGGTGTTTCCGTTTGGTTTAAATGATAATGTCAGTGGGTTCGGCAATGCTACAAACCGCCGTTCAAATATATCCAACATTACCCAACTATTTAAACCCCATCAACGGAGACAACGCAGCCATGGTTGGCGAAAGTTTAATAGTTCGATGATTCACGATCATATCACTTTAAATTACTTAGTGGGTTTAACTAACGCACCCAATAGTATACATAGCTTACGTACAGTTCTGTATGCGTTACCTCTGAGAGCTTTAAATCAAATAGCCAGAGATATACAGCAATCTGCGTCTTCAGGAAATATAATACCATCCAAAATCAGTAAAGTATGTCAAGATATAGCGTATTTTCGGTTGTATCGTCCAGTGAACATAATAGAAACATCTCAAGATCGGCTATTCTTGAAGCTCAACTACTTAGATAAAGGACTGGACATCATTAATTTACCTCGAATCCTGAATGATCCAGAGGTACGTAACGCTGTACCAAACTATTTCAAGTTCACAGAACCTCTTTGCATTTCATATAAGTATACTAAATCTATAGCCACCAAAATATTCAATTACTCCAATGCTGTCAAGGAGTTTGACTGGAACTTATACACGTCAGGAGGCTATAGTTGTGATTGTGAATTGTCGAACTTTATCTATACACCATGCAAACATATTGTGACTGGTGACCTTGATGTGGTGAGGTGATAAGGATCTGAAATTACTCCTGATGAAAGGACCTAAATATAGAGAGCCAAGAAGAATAAATCTGAAGGCGGACCAGAAGATAGTCCTGACTGCATTAGAACAGTACGTTATTGATTGGTCTAAGCAAGAAAAAGTTGAACCTACAGTACTCGCTGATTGGCTGGACCTCACCAAGAGCAAGGTCGTTGAAACAATCCGCCATATTGACAGAAGTACTCTTCCCCAAGCAAAACAAATACTGATTTCGCAAGAAGTTCTAGCAAATCTCCAGAGTAAATTCGTCATAGTCCCAGCAGACAAAGCTCCGAATAATATAATATTCATATGTAAATATTACTATTACCAGGTGCTGGTTAAAGAATTGAGTGTAGATATATCTTTATCAAATACATCTACTTACTCCCAAACTGCATTTACTCTGGAAGATTTATTTAACAATCACAAAAAGTTTCTCAGGGAAAGAGGTATTTGTCTTCCAACCAATCATAATGACATACCAAAACTATACTGGACTCCCAAAATGCATAAATCACCATACAAAGTTAGATTCATAGCTGGTTCTAGAAGCTGCACCACCAAGCTTCTTTCAACCCTATTGACGAGGGCCCTTCAGGAGGTAAAAGCATTTTGGGAAAGGTATTGCGCCACTATTTCTAAAAACTCTGGCGTTGAATGTATGTGGATATTGGAAAACTCAAAATGTCTTACGGAAGAACTTGATGCTAAAGGTCACATACCGTACAGACATGTATCCACATGGGATTTCTCGACTCTATACTACAATCCCTCATCAGGATCTTATTGACCGTGTAAGTTCATTAATAGTATCTGTGTTCAAGAAAACTGATCGTAGATATATTAATGTCGGAAGCCATAAAGCATTCTTTAGCTCGACTACATACAAGAGATATCATTCATGGGATGTTTTTTGTTTATAGAGTTGCTTGAATTTCTCATTAAAAATATCTATGTGAAATTTGGCAACACAATATATCAGCAGCATATAGGTATTCCAATGGGTACTAATTGTGCACCCCTGTTGGCTGACCTGTATCTGTTCTCTTATGAATATGACTATATGTTGGCGCTTTCAAAAACCGATCCACTCAAAGCCCGTTCCTTCTCATTCACCAAACGCTATATAGACGATCTTCTCGCTGTGGATAATCGCTATATAAATGACGCAGTGAAGGATATATATCCACCTTCACTGGATTTGAAGGAAACTACAGATAGCCCTACAGGCACATCATATTTAGATCTATATCTCTATAAAAATGAAGCTGGCATTCTCTCTCGTCGACTTTATGACAAAAGAGATGATTACAATTTCGACATCGTAAACTATCCCTTTCTGGATAGTAATATTCCAGTGGGACCTGCATATGGCGTATACATATCTCGCTTAGTAGCATTTGCTAGATCCTGTGATAAATGTGATGATTTTAATCAACGTCACAAAACATTGTTGCAGAAACTTATAAAACAGGGCTATTCCACCAAGCGCCTCCACTCAAAGTTTCTCAAATTTGGCGATACATATCGCATGCTGATAGCAAAATACGAACGTAGCGTGCAAGATCTATGGGGGCTACGTTTCGTAACATGTGTCTAATTCCGCTTAACCCGGGGCTAGGGGCCGTATGAGCCCATGTACTTCAAGATCCTCATGGTACTCATATGAACAGTCACAATCAAAGCGTGACTGAGGTACATCATTTTTAGATGACGACTCTATAACGAATATTAAACATTTAGGAACAATGTTTCTATTCGTAACTAAATCAAACCTGCTTCAATTATTGCCTTTAAACTCCATTTAAATGCACAATCAAACGTAGAAACGGAAGTTAAAAATTAAAAATTATCTCCCCTAGGAGATAGAGTTATCCGCCCCTAGGAGAGCTCTCACTCTTCCCAACGTGGCTACCATATAAGCCAATGCACAGCCCATTCTCTCCCTCTTTCTCATTGTAAATAACCGAGACCAGTAGTGAACTAGGCCGCGGTCTGAGGGGAAGGACGGGAGGGCGCATTAAATTGAAGCAGGTTTGATTTAGTTACGAATAGAAACATTGTTCCTAAATGTTTAATATTCGTTGCCTAAATCGTAAACCTGCTTCAATTATTGCCTCAGTACCAACAGGTGGAAGGAGGGAAACCTCGGCCAAGTAGCAGATTCAAAGGTAGGCTAAGTAACCGCTGGGAAGACACAGACATGGATATAAGACATCAATAATCAAACAATTGAAACCCTGGTCAATGACCGTTAAAAAGGTTAAAATGTGGATAAGATACAGTTGTACTTATCTTGATTGTCCACACCCATGTAGCTGTGGAAGTATTTTCTACCGAGAAAGGACCCCTACTCAAAGAGTTGTTGAGTCTACTCGGGAAGCCATCTATACCAAGAGGAAGGGACCGGTACCACTAGGGCTATTGGGTCTACTTGGTAAGGCTTATCTGTATGCAGATTCTTGGCTGTTCCTAAGTCCGGGTGAAGCATAACTGGTCCGTGCCTAGAGGTCGCCAAGCCACACCACTCTCAGTCCACAAACATCTACGTCCAACTTGCTTCTTGGGAGTTGATCGTAGATGACGCAGCTGAGATCATGAGAAGGAAGTCAGATTCAACCTGTAAGACACAATCAAAACCGCAATTAAGGTAAAGATCACACTCACCATGGAGTCAGGCATTTTAGAGTGATGATTTAGTGTCCGACATCTCTTAGAAGATCCAAGGTTGTCCATCTGAACTTATTTCTTCCTTCAATATGTGATCAATCAAATGTGGACTATATAGTATGAACGAGATGAGATGATACAGCAATTTGCAGATTTGCTGCGATGATACAAAATGCCGCCCCCCCCTTTTTTTTTAAAAAAATTTAGTTGACCACGTGCTGGGCATCTATACGCGGCCCAAGCGTGGTCATCCTATCTGACTGGACTGACATATCTCTTAGATAGAAATTGGAGAACGTGGAGTTCGCTGTCCAGACACGACTGGACAATGTCAAGGAGGGGCAGGTTCTTCCATAAATCTCAACAAAAGAAACCTGGCCGGTAAAGCCGAGGGTAATATGGAGTAGTAATAGAAGATACTAATCTAACTTATCTTTTGAGTGTCTTCCCTTAAAAGGGTAAATCATGGATATGATACAGAATATACTTATTCTTGAGTGCCTTCATCCATGTAGCTGTGCTCGTGGTGTGATATGTAAACTCTACCAAGATGTCCGGATCCTCTACCACTCGGGTTGTTAGGTCTTCTTGGTCTCAGAGGGCGCCAAGCCACGCCATTCTCAATCCACCAACGACTTACGTCCAACTTGTCCTGTGAGACGAGCGTAGGACACACAGCTGAGATCATCCAGAAGAAAGTCAGTTTCAAGCTGAAAGACACAAGGAAAACCGTAGTTAAGGCAAAGATTAAAACTCTCAAAGTGTCAGACCACTTAGATTGATGATTAGAGAGTCCATGGTCGTCTATCCGACTTATTCCTTCCTTCAAAGACGATCATGATGAAGATTTAAAACTGAAACATACTGGAGACAAATGTTGGCTTGGAGAACCCGGGAATCGATTCCGGTACCTCTCGCACGCAAAGCGAGCGCTCTACCATTTGAGCTAGCTTCCCTGGAGCAAGATGGCTGCCTTGCTGCAATGGTGACAAATTCTGCCCCCGCTCTCTTCTTGAAAGAACTAACCACGTGCTAGGTAGCGCTTAGTGGCCTAAGCGTGGTCACACTATCTGACTGCACTGACATATCACACAGATAGAAATTTGTGAACGTGGAATCTGCAGTCCAGACACAAGAACTGGACAATATCATGAAGGGACAAGTTCTTCCATAAAGGCCATGAGTAGCGATGGTACGAAACACATTAGAAGAAATGGAAGCCAGTAGTGGGGGCGTCAATAGTAAATCTACCTTCTGGCAATTGATAAGACTATTTTATGGTCTTCTTCAACTACGCGGCTTTTTTAAATATCAAGCCTTGCTGACCGGCGAAGGGATATGATAACCGTAGCCGACGAAATCGGTACGAGTAAGATAGTGACGGAAGGCACAAACAGGATCTGGCAGAAGATCGACCCCGAGGCCATGTACAAAGTCTGACACGCAGGAATGGAGTAGGACGTTGAGCGCACGGACCTGAACGAACAGACTCATTTTTGGCAATAAATTCAGGAATGGGCCGAAAAGAATACAAGACCAATCCGCTGTCCAGGTCATAGAAGATCTTTCAAGAGCATAAAGATGAGACACTCTGGACGTCAAAGCAAACGCCGCCACAAAGGCCGTGTCATAAGACACAGCTTTATAGACGCGGACTCTAAGGGTTCCCAAGATGGTAAATCAGGTCACACAGAACCACACCGATATCCTATTTCGGTAACAGTTGGCGAGTACAACGCGACTGTAATGCGAAGGCGCGAATAAGCGCAGAGATATAATCGTTAAGGCTAAAGTCGGTACCAAAGGTAAGACGTAACACGCTAGCCAGAGCAGATCGATAGCCCTCCATGGTGCTAATATGAAACTCCCTATCCTGGTGAAGGTGAAGGAGGAAGTCAATGCGAGGGAAGTAGAATCGGGGACGGTATCACGTCCTCGGCACCAGGACCAATATAGGAACGTAGCAAGTAAGGTCCTACATATAATAAACAACCTTAAGGTTGATGACAGAACCATAAAGTCAAAGTCTAACCATTGGTGTAACGGTCTATACAGGAATAAAGTACTTGATGGAGACAGCCGGAAAAACTGTCCAAGTACACCACGAAAACATTGTGTTGTTTTAAGCACAATCCTAAGATAAATGGATCTCAACACAATGTTTGTGTGTTAAAGTCAACATGGTTCATTGTTAAAACAACACTGTGCTGAATTCAATTAAAGGTGACTAGTCCGTCATTCACATTCCCGCCGTCGTCCTAAGAGAATATCCACGTCCATAATCCAAAGACCTATTCCATATAACAGTATTTGACCAAATACTGCTGATTGTAATACAATTATGATATTCTGAACTCCAGACTGGAAAACAACAAGATCTGGACAGGACTCTCTCCGTAGAGTAACGACGAACCTAAGTAAATCACAATGTGAAAAACCCGAGAAGAATTGATACAAGTGGAAAGATGACGCCAAACGAACGGACTTCCCCTCCCGCCGATGAAGAATCAAAGGGGTGCCGATGAATGGATATAAAATATGCATCTCGCAAATGAAGAA
Source organism: Hanleya hanleyi (assembly GCA_036873755.1). NCBI lineage: Eukaryota > Metazoa > Mollusca > Polyplacophora > Lepidopleurida > Hanleyidae > Hanleya > Hanleya hanleyi. The sequence continues at coordinate 79,200 of JAVTVY010034738.1, read as the reverse complement.
ATGACGTGACAAACGGCGTTATGGCGTACCGGAAACGTCTAACCGATGTAATAGAACGACGCACAGGTGTATGAGAGACACATGACGGCGTAATGAATATGCCGTCAAAGGTGTAATAGGAAAGCGTAATGTGAAAAGTGCGAGAAACGTTGTATATGATAAACAACGTAGTGATTTCCCAATTCACAACAACTTAATGTATATACATGCTCAAACTGGAGCAGGATACAAACTTATAAAAGTACACGACGTAACCGAAGGGCGTTGCAAACAGTAACCCCGAAGTCGAATGTAATAAATTTTCCTTCTCTTTAAACGCAGTAGAGATGAACATATTAAATGTTTGTAGCGTTAATCACCAAATGTAAGCTCAATGAGATAAATGGGATTATGGATCTTTGTGTCAGTGGACATGAAATAATGTGTCAATGAATATGGTTACATTATGACCTCTCCCGATGTAATTTGTCTCCTGTACATGAAATTCAGTACTGGAGTTTTATATGGAGAGAATATTAAACATTTACAAGAATGTTACTATCAATAACCAAAAAGTCACACAATCGACATCCAGAACAAAGATTTTTCCAGGAAACCAAAACAAATCCTTAAAGGATTTTTAAATTTCCGAAGAGAGGAAAAACATTTAACTCTCGCCGGTAGGAGGTTATTCAAAAATTTTGAATTTGAAATGACCTAACACGAACCAATTTGTCGAGAAGCGGCAGAAACAGTAAGAACATTACTAAAGAGCAGTTTGATGCTCTAGTAGACTGTACTGGTAATACAAACTTGGTAGAAAGAAACCATAGAAGACTTCACGACTTACGTGTCAATAGGCTTAACCTTGGCCGGACCAATAGATTCCCACTCACGCTAGTTAAATTTAAAATTTTCTCATAGAGAAGAAATTAAAATTAGTGCATAAGTCCATCTGAATTATAAGCGTAACACAGTATACAGATGGAACAGCTTGGTGAGAAACAAAACAAATCACATGTATGACAGTCTTAAGTAAGGCGTTGCGTTGCGCTTGCCAATCGGCGACTGAGGAAGCACGTTGGATTACCAATAACATCTCTTGGATATTCTCCACGAAATTGGTATTGAACTCAAGTGGAGATGACTTCGATGACTTAGAAATCTGTGGTAAATCTCGATCACGTTTGGGTGGTTTGTCAGGTAAAACGTTATCATGAAGGTCATGGGGAATCCGGAAACGAGGCTTTTTGAATTTATTGTCATCCTGTAATTGACGATCAAACTCCTCTAAATGATCCACCCACGCTGGGGACGGAGCGCATGTACGAGGAGTCACAGGCTTGGAAGACATGAATGCAGAATCCGCTGCTGTCCGACACTTACTACTAGATGGAACAACCTTCGAAGGGGCGGGCATATCCGGAACCAACGCTAAAAGCGCCTGCATTCTCAGCAAATAATCCATCTTCGACGTATCCTCCGAACTTCCCGAGAGGAAGACGAATCATCCGACGAACTCGAAGAGACCGGAGATTGAGAACGCGAAGATGATAAATCATGATCCACCGCATGGTCAAGGAAAGGCGTCCGATGATAATGAAGATGATAATCTTGATCAGAAGGAGCCGAAACCCGTGGTAAACGGTGAGTAGAATCAGGTGAATGAACTGTCAAATTACGAGAACGGCGTACCGGCGAGCGGGAGGGCCGTAAATTGGTACCAAAATGAACCGGTGGACGAGAACTACGGATCGGGGAACGAGACCGACGAACCGACGCAACAGAATCACGAACAGGTGAAAACAAACGACAAGATGGAAAATCCGAACGTCGTGTACGAGAACGTGAATGTTTACGTGAATGTCAAATGATGAAGTGAAGAATCAACAATCGCGGAAACTGGAGATCGTAAGTTCGCAACCTGAACACTTAATGGAAGAACCGAACGCGCTTCCATAGATTTTCCAGCATTAGGAAAACTATATTTAGTTTTAACCCGCAAAGGAGAAACTGACATGCGATGTCGTTTATTTGATTTCTTCCTTCTAGAAGATACATGTGGAGAACCAATAGGTAATGGTGAAATAACCTGGGGCACAGAATTCTTTTGTTTGTCGGGGACAATAGAATGGCCAGCCAAGACCGACCTGGTCTTTGTTGACCGTAACAAAGGAACTGGTTTTGGATCGGCCCTAGACAATAAGTCTCCAGACCGGGTCAAGCTGTCTAGTAACCTAGAATTATCATCGCGTAGGACTGTACCGCTTGGTGGTATACATACTGACGCGGGAGACACTGAGTCTTGACCAGCTCGGTCAAGATCTTCATTAGAACTCATGTCATTAACCAAAGAAATTTCTAAGACCCGTCTGTCGATCTCCGACAAAGACGGGTCATCACAAGAATGTAAAAGAAAAGCCCGACGGGCCTGGGCATAAATCTTCCAGGCCGCCGGATCCCATAATACACACTCCGCGCACGTGGACGCCCGGTAACATAAATCTTTACACGCAAAACAAGCTGTGTGAGCGTCTAAAGGGGAAACATTTTTCCCGCACGTACGACAAGGAATACAAGACGGAACTTCCGACATAATACAGTAAGTAAGTTCCGAATCAATAACAAAACTCAACACTTGATAAAGGATATACCAGCGAGACAACAACAACTAATGTTGTAAAATTGCCTCTGAACACTTCCCTAGATGTGCACTGCTCGAGCAAACAGGAGAAAGAGGAAGAGAATGGGCTGTGCATTGGCTTATATGGTAACCACGTTGGGAAGAGTGAGAGCTCTCCTAGGGGAGATAATTTTTAATTTTTAACTTCCGTTTCTACGTTTGATTGTGCATTTAAATGGAGTTTAAAGGCAATAATTGAAGCAGGTTTACGATTTAGGCAACGAATATTATGGATTAAGAATACTGATCAGCGATACGGATTTGATATTTTGGAACATCATGATGTCTTGCCGGCATCATTGAAAATTGTTGACCGCTTCTCTCTTGCAGGAAACAAGCCTATGTTTATGTATACTTTTGTCTTTTGAATTTGGTGCTAATACTGTTATATGGAAATGGAATAGGTCTTTGGATTATGGACGCGGATATTCTCTAATGGACGACGGCTGGATTATGAATGACGGACTAGACGCTTGTAATTATCAATGGAAACGTACAAAGACTAAACTGCGATAATTAGGGGAAAAAAATCATATTTAATGTCATATTTCTTAAATAGCACATGCACATCCTCATATCACATTGAACTTGGGTAGCGAGTGTCAAACTCATCCAATGAAAGCTGACAGCTTCAGCAAACTTTCCATGTACAGGTGTACATGTACATGTACATTACCATTGGCAGATTACTCATACAAAACCCTCAAAATTTGAACAAAAATTAATATTTCATCTCCTAAATAGCACAGGTACATCCTCTAATCATAAGAAACATGTGTACCAAGTTTCATAATCATTCAATGACAGCTGACAACTGCATCAAACTTTCTAAGTACAGATGTACATGTACACTTCAGCTAAACGCAAAACACTATCATTTGCCATAATTTGGAGAAAAATTAATATTTCATCTCAAAAATAGCACAGGTACATCCTCTAATCGTAAGAAACACGTGTACCAAGTTTCGTAATCATTCAATGAGAGCTGACAACTGCAGCAAACTTTCTATGTACATGTACAGGCCTACTCCTCCTCCTCCTCCTACTCCGCTTTACTCACTGCACAGCGGGTCGCATAGGTGTGGCGCGGGATAGGGTGGGGCGAGAGACCTGGGGTTTTCACTACCTGAGATTCCATGGGCCAGGCTTGCACCCTACAGTAGAATGGGTCGACTGCGCATGCGCAATGAGTAGTGAGCGATGAGTAGTATAGAAAGGGCACGCGATTTCCCTTGTTCTGCTGAACAGAAAACTCATATCATTCGCCATAATTTGGACAAAACTTAATATTTCATCTCAAAAATAGCACAGGTACATCCTCTAATCATAAGAAACATGTGTACCAAGTTTCATAATCATCCAATGACAACTGCAGCAAACTTTCTAAATACAGATGTACATGTGCACTTCAGCTAAACGCAAAACTCTTATCATAGGGATTTTGACATTGGAGCACCCCAGGGGTAGTACCCCCAAGTAGAATACCCACCCCCAATATTTTTTTTAAGTATTTTTTCAAAATTTTCTAGATTTTTTTTTTAATTTGCTAAACCAAAAACCTTATCATTCCCAGGCCGGGGACATGGACACCGACGACGACATCAATATCTCACAATATATATCACAATATCTCCCCTTTCCTTCGTAAGGCGAGATAATAAAATGGCAGACGAATCAGTGTTTCCAACAACATGATAATTCAGTGTTAGTTTGGAGAAAAAGAGAAAAACAAAACATATTGCAGAGTACCCTCAAAATTTTGTGCGAACGAAACGTTCATTCGTGTGTCAGTTACGCAAATCCGAAATGGCCAGAACAAAAAGTCCGTCAAGTGAAACAAAAGTTCCGAACTCTTCTCTGCAAACTTTTACCATATGACCTGTGTCTTTCAGCATACCAAATTACTGAGCTGGTGTAACTTGATTACAATTGTTTTAGAAACACAGCAAGGAAGCAATCAGAGATTGCTCGATTGTATGCCCCCCCTTCCGCTTTAATCTGACACTGCCCCGTCATTGTTCTGTTCTGTATTGGTCTGTGGAGGCCTAATTTGGATAATTATAAAAATTCTGTTTCAGTCACTTTTTTTCGGCATGCCTCGCATAACACATATTCCAAGTATCGACCAACAAGTAATAATACAATGTTTTGATGCAAGATGATCACCCGGGCTTTCGCCAAATCCAAAAATGTGACCTGGTTATGAGACCTACATTGCTTGGGAGTATATTGTGGTGAAATTATGAAGCGATCGCGAACTTTGAATTTTGCACCCAATTCACTCTTTTTGGGGCAATTTCATACTTCAGGACCTATGTGGTCTGCTTTGGAAGGTAGAATAACAATTTTATAGCCATTTTCCCAGTCCAAATCGGTTATGGACTGAGATCCAGCCTGGACAAATAAATATATCCTATTCACTTAGGTTTGATGAACAAAGGGCATAATTCTTGAAAATATAACCGAAAGCAGAGCAACGTCACGCTGCACAACTATGGGGCATTGACCACATATCATGCAAATTCCATACCTGTCCATACAATATTAACCGAGATCCAGCTCGGACAAGACCCAACTCACAAAGATTTCAAGAACAAAAGGGCCATAACTCTTGAAAATATATGCGAAACGCGAAGAAACTTCACGCTGCACAACTACAGGGCAATGACCACATATCCTGCAAATTCCATACTTGTCCATACAATATTAACTGAGATCCAGCCTGGACAAGTCCCAATCCACAAAGACTTGATGAACAAAGGGCCATAACTCTTGAGAATACACGCGAAACGCGGAGAAACTTCATGCTGCACAACTACAGGGCACTGACCACATACCCTGCAAATTTCATAATTGTCCATACAATATTAACCAAGATCCAGCCCGGACAAGTCCCAAGTCACGGAGATTTCAGGAACAAAGGGCCATAAATCTTGAAAATAAAAGTGAAATGGGGAGAAACTTTATGCTGCATAACTGTGGGGCACTGACCACATATCATGCAAATTTCATACTTGTCCATACAATATTAACCAAGATCCAGTCCGGACAAGTCACATTCACAGAGATTTCAGAAAAAGGGCCATAACTCTTGAAAACTATACCGGAACTCGGAAAAAACTCTATGCTGCATAACTACGAGGCACTGGCCACATTCCATGCAAGTTTCAATCCTGTCCGTCAAATATTAACCGAGCTATCGCGCGGACAAGAAATTCGCCCCGACAGACGGATGGATGGACGGACGGACGGATGGACAGACGGACAAAGCGATCATTATATGCCCCCTTCTAATTAGGGGGGGGGGGGGCATAATGACACTAAAGTCAAAACACAGATGAACATGTCGTGCATGCTTTAGGAATCTCTTTGCACTGGAATGAGGTGGACCGTTTGAACTGTTAACCTTGGACTTGCAAATTCCCGCCAAGTTTGTTTCATAGAATTTGTTTACGTTAAAGTCTACTACGATGATTTCATTGGCTGAGAACAGTCATCGGGTCATGAATTAACTTTTCTGGAGCAAGCACGCCAAATAAGGAATTGTCCATGGGTTCATGTGCGCGGATATTACATCAGACCACGTGGGCTCTATAAATGGACTAGGCTTTCCCCATATCTGTGTATCGTCAGCTGTACATTTTCAGCTTGATCGGAGTTGGCTGCCTGATAAACTGAACACAAAATTACTTTGGCGGCTAAACAGTTCATGAAACAAAAATTCACTTGCCACTTTGGCGAATTACTCTATTTTTTAATCGACACATTGGCGATTAACTGAACAATTCAGTCACCAGTTATCATTTTTTAGTCGCCATTCGCGAGTTGTCGACCAGGCTTTGTGAGCACTGCACGAGCAATAAAATGTGATTGGATCTCTCAATTATCAAAGGCACTATTTCTTAACCAGCTCACTATGTTATCGTCATTCGCTCCTCACAGGTGGCTTTTTGTGCATTCTATGTCAGATGATAAGTTTCACCAGTACGAAAATAGCCAAACGTGAGACTGCAATTGGGAAATTAGATTGATGGACTGCAAAGGGAGACAACCAGTCTGACACTGCCATCTAGCTTGGCTTTGAATTTGACAGGAAATTATTTAGTCTTAATATAAAATGGAGGATGAATATAAATTCAAAACATTTCAGGTAATGCCTAAGACCAACTTTATTCATGAATATACATACAGGCATGTTAGCCAAAGCACGATAAGAAAGGAAAAGTACATGACTAACAAATTATAGCACGTTATGAAATTTACAACTGGGACAGAACATAAAACATGCATATGCAAACAAGACTCTCAAAATCAGTTTTAATGTATGGTTTTGCAGAGATCAAGATGAAGCCATTGTTTCGATGAACATTCTCCAGTATCTTTGATATGTTCTGGCCTAAATTACTACTTAATTAATTACAATATATCATACAATCAGATATCACAGAGTTGTTCAGATAAGAGTTAATTATGGTATAAAGATAAGCTTAACAATGGCAGCTTAATGACATACTTATACATGTACATACAAAGACCTAATGCAGGCATGGGAAATTACACCAACAATATCTGAAAACTATGACTGTAGTTGGTTTTTGAAAATTTGAAACTCACTGTATCGGTTCGGGTGGGTTGGGGGAATTTAACCATGTTAAATCAAACATGTCAATCAAACATGTCGAAAAGAACTTATAACTTTTTTATTTTTAAAAGTTTGGTGAAAAATTTTAATTGGCTGAGAATTCCCATGCCTGTATAATGGTATGTCTTAGTAGGGGTTCATTCTAATTCCCACCCATATCATCAAGAACAATGTATCCTGCACCAAATAAAACTGAAAGCAATCAAACAAAAACATGCAGAACAATTGCTCCATATACAAAGTAGACTATATTGAATTTAGTGGCTGTTGTGAACATGAGAATCATCACATGTTCAACCCTATAATAACAACTTTCTACAAAACCATCCCACTCAGGCCTCGCCCATCATATTATACAACTGTATACAGTTCTAAAAAATATCTCCCCAATATATATATATATATCTTACATAAGAGCACTGGTTATTGATATATCAACTCAGTTGATACTATGTACATGGTTCAGCTGTGGCGATGCCTGTGGATAACAACAAACAAATCAGTCACATGACAGATCAAACAGATAAGATTCGTCAAATATGCAGATCAATCAGATTGACAGATCAATTGGATCTGCAGCTCAGATTCACCAAATATGCAATCAAATCAGATATATAGATCAATCAGACTGACAAATCCAACAGATTTGCAGCTCAGATTCATAAAATACGCAGATCAAATCAGATATACAGATCAATGAGATTGACAAATCAATCAGATTGACAGATCAATCAGATCAATCAGATTGACAAATTTGCAGTACAGATTTGTACAAAAAAAGAGATTTGCAGCTGAAGATTCTTATGCTATGGAGTTCAATCAGATGTGCAGCTCATATTTGTCAGATATGCAGATCAATCACGCTGACTCAAGCAGATTCCCAGCTCAGATTCGACAAATCAATCAGATTGCCAAATAATTCAGATTCACAGCTCTGATTCATCAGACAGACAACTCAATCAGATTCACAGCTCTGATTCATCAGACAGACAACTTAATCAGATTCACAGCTCCGATTCATCAGATTGACAACTCAATCAGATTCACAGCTCTGATCCGTTACATTGACAACTCAATCAGATTCACAGCTCTGATTCATAAGACAGACAACTCAATCAGATTCACAGCTCCGATTCATCAGACTGACAACTCAATCAGATTCACAGCTCTGATCCATTAGACTGACAACTCAATCAGATTCACAGCTCCGATTCATCAGATTGACAACTCAATCAGATTCACAGCTCTGATTCATCAGACTGACATCTCAATCAGATTCACAGCTCTGATCCATAACACTGACAACTCAATCAGATTCACAGCTCTGATTCATCAGACAGACAACTCAATCAGATCCACAGCTCCGATCAGATTGACAAATCAATCAGATTCACAGCTCTGATTCATCAGATTGACAACTCAATCAGATTCACAGCTCTGATTCATCAGACAGACAACTCAGTCAGATTCACAGCTCTGATTCATCGGACAGACAACTCGATAAAATTCACAGTTCCGATTCATCAGATTGACAACTCAATCAGATTCACAGCTCCAATTCATCGGACTGACAACTCAATAAGATTCACAGTTCCGATTCATCAGATTGACAAATCAATAAGATTCACAGCTCCAATTCATCGGACAGACAACTCATCAGATTCACAGCTCAATCTGATTAAAACTCGAACTTAATAACCACTCCTCTATCAGACATGTCGCTAAATTAGGATCTGGGACAGTCCCTATCTTAAATCTGTCGCGCATGTCAGACTGGCGACCAACCACAGTCCAACGTCAACAGGTGAATAGGTGCCTATATTCAGTGGCGGTGAAGTTCAAGGGCGAGATCGAAAATTATGGTGTGCCATAAATTTGATGGGCCCGCATTAAAGCAGGAGAAACTGCAGATGCATTTTAGCATGATACGTAACAGACACTGTATAGCCGTTCTTCTTACCGGCTATGGGAAATCTTTGCCTTACCAGATGTTGCCCAGTGTACGGACGAGGCGCAGAAAAATCCAACCCAGGCAGCTAACGAAGTTCTTGCTCTCCAGTCCACGAGCAATCACCAATATTATTATTTGCTCCCTGTTGCTCTCTTCAATGACAGACCAGGTGAAAAGATGCACTGCTGAATATGTAGGTACGGTTATTTTGTTTCATAAAATCAGTTCATAACTACATCGCAACAACAACGTTAATATTAGGAGATAAGATGACACGCTATACTACGAGGCGTCTCATTGGGCGACTATTTGACCCGGAAACTATTTGATTCAGAGTTCATCGGACGGATTTGTTATAGGGACTGTTCCAGATCTTAATTAGCGACATGTCCGATAAAGGAGCGGTTATTAAGTCTGAGTTTTAATCAGATTGATTCACAGGTCCAATTCATCAGACAGACAACTCAATCGAACTCACAGTTCTGATTCATCAGATATGCAAGTATATCATACAGACAGATCAATCATACTGAAGATGCCCAAGAAAGCGGGACCGTAATGCAAAACAGATCTAAACCTTGGATATTTTCATCTGGGCCATAAAATTGATTGTTTATTGTTCTTAGCAAGCTCGGCAGATTACTGATAATTTCTCTTACCTACACTCAAAAATTGGTGAAGCAATACACTGTGCATTACTCAATGCCCTTGTGATGGTATGCTGAGGTTAGGCAACAGCCATTTGTTTGCTGTATTTTGAAACCTACTATGAACTGTTTGCTGAATTTAATGGTATTGTCAATGTTACAGCATTGTCTGATACTTTGAGTTTGATATCAGGGCATCTGCAATAGTTTCTTAGCTGAAATGGGGAGGGCATAACCAGGCTGAAAGCTGGTTAGCCTGTAGTTCTGGCCTGACGGGACTGTGAACAAGAACTTGAAGTGGATTAGTAGTAGTTTATTCGTCTTTTACCAACCAATGAGGGTGTTCATAAGAACGCATGCCACAGCGTGCAACGTTTCAGGCAATCGCAGCTTCTGTTGCGAGGATACTTAGCAGTCTGTACGTGTGATACAGGTTGTCTAGGGCTGCCTGTTTGCTCCCGGACTGGAAACTTGACCCCTAAATCGGCCATCTTGAAAAAAACAAGCACAACCTTGTAGACACCACAAAACCTACAAGATCCTCGTCAATGTTTTAATCACTACAAACACTTCATGATCCTTGTCAATCTTTTAGACACCTCACACCCTTCATGATCCTCATTAATCTTTTAGACACCCTGTATCCTTCATGATCCTTGTCAAGCTTTTAGACACCTCAAACTCTTCATGATCCTTGTTAATCTTTTAGACACCACAAACCCTTCATGATCCTTGTTAATCTTTTAGACACCTCAAACCCTTCGTGATCCTTGTCAAGCTTTTAGACACCTCAAACCCTTCATGATCCTTGTTAATTTTTAGACACCTCAAAGCCTTCATGATCCTTGTTAATCTTTTAGACACCTCAAACCCTTCATGATCCTTGTTAATCTTTCAGACACCTCAAACCCTTCATGATCCTCATTAACTCTTTCAGACACCACAAATCCTTCATGATCCTTGTCAAGTTTTTAGAAACCTCAAACCCTTCATGATCCTTGTTAATCTTTTAGACACCACAAACCCTTCATGATCCTTGTCAATCTTTTAGACACCACAAACCCTTCATGATCCTTGTTAATCTTTTAGACACCTCAAACCCTTCACATTCCTTGTTAATTTTTAGACACCTCAAAGCCTTCATGATCCTTATCAATCTTTTAGACACCGCAAACCCTTCATGATCCTTATCAATCTTTTAGACACCTCAAACACTTCATGATCTTTGTCAATCTTTTAGACACCTCAAATGCTTCATGATACTTAGTGAATAACAAATGTAACAATATACATGTATAGGCAAGGACCAAGTACAGAAGAAAATAGACTATGTACAGTCAATATGCATTCAATGGCGTTTTCAACAATACAAATTTATCCCACATTTACCATGAACCAAGATAGCTGGTTGAAGTAAACCGCAACTCCCACCCTCACCCCTCCACAACACGCAGCCATCCCCACAAAACCTCATTTAACTTTGGCGATATCATTTTATACATATTCTCATCTCGAACCAAATAACAAACACAATATTACCATAACATATTATCAACAGTACACATGATCAAATCTGGTTTATCCAATTACATAGCATCTTCCCAGAGATGACTGACCAGGTTAAACTTGGCCTAATATGTGTGGAAATATTCACCAGAAGGGAGTACAATTAACTTCTACTGATTACATTAGCTCACAATTTGTTTGACAAAAATCACATGATATAAAAGTTCTCAGTGTTCAAAACATCTGGTGTTAAAATCATATATGCTACTTAAGATATACGATATAATTTTGTTCTTCAACCACCCCCCTCCCTTCCCACAAAAAATGTCAAGGCATCTAACACTTTGAAATCTGCAATATCACTTATTATTATTAAGCAAATCATATCTTTCTATACATTACTTATATATATTTTTCTGACATGTATTATGTCACAGTAATCTACACTTGTGTTTCAGTGTTTCTTGCTGCAGATGTCCAGATGTTGTAGATATTTTAGCATTCAGATATGAAACAAGTAAAACTACCGAAATTTGCAGATCAACTTTTTAGGAATTTCTAGCTGTTACATTCAACATGTACAGAAGTCTGCTGTCCTGTTCAATGGGGGATAACTCCAGGCAGTCTAAGTATCAGACAGAGGAAAACAGAAAGAAGAACTAGAGAATTGGAAATTGTCTTCCACATCATATCCTGTTGAGATTCACCATCAGATTCATATTCAAGGTAGATTTATATGTAACATCATTAAGGCACTATGTCAGTCTTGGGCTGCCAAATAATAATATAATAATCCAGTGGTGTTATCATAATAGCCAACTGCTATGTTTCATGGCAGAAATCTGCTGAGCTACATGAACATGTAGTCACTGACATTACAAATTATGTCTGCCATTCACTATTTCTATCCCTGATTTCAAGAGGAAAACCAATGAAGTGGAAGTCATTACAATTGAATTACAGTTTGCAAAAGCATGCAAATGATACACAAGGTTTGCATAGGAAAAACTCATTTGTGTGCGACGATAATAACGCTGATTTTTTTGTCAATCCAAAACCAAAATTTGCAAAATCAGATATTTCTTATCGTTTACATATTGAAATATCTGCCTTGAGAAAATTATGATGTTCAATTTGAACAAAAATTCATTTTTATGCACATAATCATCACAATTTTTTCCGAGAAAAAGGTAAATTTCAGCAGGAAAATTTCATGAAAACTTTCATTTTGCATTGAAGAATTATGATACTGTCACACACAAAGGAGTTTTTACTATGTAAATGTCACATATCTTGGATTGTTTTACATTTATGTCTTCTCTACTTCATCCGACAACTCTATCCCTATAGAATGATACATAAAGAAGATCTGGAACTGACAAAAGAGCTACTATTGGCAAACTTTAACAAATACATGTAAACTCAGTAGGTCAGTTTCTTTCAAACTGCTCACTACTGATCACCGGGTCAGAAATATGTGTTGATTTTGATATTTTTCTAGCAGGGAACATACATTGTATACATGTAGTAAGATTGTCTCTGGGTCAAGAATTTTGTTGCCATCTGTTACATCCCTGTGATTTGACCATAACAGTAGAATCCATGAAGTACACATCAAGCATATGCAGTGCAATAAGCCTTTTCGCGGTTACAAGAATCGGGGGTGATGACGGCCCTTTTTCTACGCTATAAAGAGATCATTTATCTCTCAAAATATGCAAAACTGAAAAATTGACATGCTTCCTAGTTTATTTTACGTTGATTTCTCAAATTTCATAACAATTTACCCAGTAGGGTTAGTAAAATCACCAGCAGATCAGTCCATACACTGGGCTTCTTGTGTTAATCTAGCGGCACAGGAAGTGAAAGTATCACCTCTCCGATCCCATAATGCAGTGCGTTTATCATAGTGTTGTTGTTGTAAATTTGTAACCGCGAAAAGGAGTATATTTCAATCGTCACTATTTAATAATATGCAATCCTCCAATGGATGTTGTCTTCCAAGCTCTTAAGAATTGCCTCTGTTATAATTAAATGTTTTGAGTACAGTTAAAGTATTCACCTTGAAATTCAATAGAACTATACATGCATGGTGCACTGAGGGTCACAATATTCGCTAATAAAAATTCTGGTGCAAGGATATGAAAATACTAAAATATAACAAAAACAGATTTGACAGAGGTGAACTAGAATCATCTGCTAAGAGTTGGTTTAACCAATAATTAAGCAGATGAGGAAAAAATATGTACAATCAAAAAGAAAACTATTGGATTCAGCTCCCACTTCTTTTAAACAGCTCACTATTTTCATTATTTACATGAATAAAATACATGTATAAACAATAAATTTTCTCTTACATGTTAGATACATACACAAATTTTTCTTGTTTTCACAAGTGAGAGAATTCATTTGGCTGAAAAACAGTTTGGTTATAAAGCAAAACTATAATTCAGAACTTATATTTCAAAAACAGATCTATTATTCGGACAGTTTTATTGTCTTCAAGATGAAGAAAGAAAAAAAAATCCACTCCAGATCATAGTAGCATATTTTTTTCTGAAACTAGCAGTGTTATAATGAGATTTAGGTGAATGAAAAGCTGTAAGAGATATCCCTCCAAGAATAGATTTCAGTAAATCTGATCAATATTTTGTATGTATATTCCCGAGTAAATTAACAATACGATATTGTATTTTTTTCTCCAGCAAATACTAAATCAGTTGCATGTACAACATCACAATGTTCCCCTCATATGATTGAAACAAGTTAGGCAGATATGCTCAAATACAGCAATATGGAAATATGGATCTTCTCGATTCTGAAGCAAAAAAATACTGACCTGACCGATGTGTGAAATACATGTCCGGTCAATGAGCATTGAGCTAATATTTCACCGAATGTAAGGAGTAATGTGGAGTTGAGAATGTCTACAATAATTATGTCCCATAAATGTGTGTGTACATTACTGTGACATCTTTGCTTGATCCGATCCACTTGTAGTTAAGCCAGGACTAGTGGCTCGTCATCAGAAAATCCTGTTATCATAGGCGAGTCTTCATCTTCACCTGCACAGAGAAAGTGGGAGTGGGAATCTAACATTGAGAAAATTGGTCGAACTTTCTAGGATGCGATTTTAATATTATTGTAAAATATTTTGTATAAACTAAGGTTGCGAAGTGGCTTCTATAAATCACTACTACAGAACATAATTTTTGAAAGGCCCCATGAACAGGAAACTACCTTTTCCTGCATTTCTATATGTTTTCATGACGAAAATATTCTGACACATCCGACCATCTTTCAGTGAAATAATGGTGAATTTAGCCTACAGTAGCTCTGATTCACAATAATATGAGGGTCGCTATAGTTTTGGCTTCCACTGATGGTAGCACAGGACTGATTTTTACAAAATGTGGCCAAATTATTGTGAGTTTAGAGAAGGAATTTTAGAACTAGTCTGTCAGATGCCACTCTAACTTACCAAAGTCATCGGACGTAAAAGTTGTTGTCCCAGAACGAGTGTCATAGTGGCTGCGAGCGAACGACAGGAAGCTCCTCTGTAAACGATGGTGTCGAACGATGTAAATGACAAGAATGATTACGAGGATGAGAACGATGGCAGAGATGGGCGTGATGATGGCCACCAGGTTAGTTGAGGAGACACTGCTGGAGGACGCAGCTGCTGCTGCTGCAAGGACAGAAAACAAGGAACTAGGAGTTGATCAAATACGATCACGGAGGCATCCCATTTACATATGAAGTAAAATAAACATTCATTATTTCTTAAGATAACTAGAACTTATGGACTTTGAAAACCCATCCTATTTTGTATATACAATGGATATTTAATCTATCTGGGCTTTGTTCCTTACATGTAAAAGTCGATGTAATACCCTGTCATTATTGGACATGCTCTCAGACTGATGGTCTGAACAGTCTGTCAGCATCAATGCTGATTGCTCGATTTATAGGTACTCTATCAATAATTGATACCCATCTATCGCGAGTTTGATCCATTAACTCTCTTGGACATTCCTGCCATCTTGGTCGAAAATTTATTTTGTCGCCCATGGGAGTACGTGGACAGCACAGAATACCAAGCAAAATTTTGTGGCAAGATGTTGGAATACCAAATTTGAAAACAATCCAAACTGTTGTTCTATTTTTCTGTTGTGGAATTTTTTTTTTTTAAGTTGACCTCTATGAGCATATGTGGATGGAATGTAACCCCGAGTGACATCTTGTCATTTTAAAGTTTATTCAGATGTGAGATTTTGTCCAGATATCAGAGTTCATCGGAATAAGATAAATTATGGACTACATTTACTAGTGTAGGTAGTGTGACATCACAATCATGACAGTAATACATCTTTGTTTGGTGCACTTTCACCTCATTTCACTTCTCTCCTGTCATATTCCAGGAATTTTGGAAGAAAAGTGCACCACTGTAAGAAATTTCCTCGCTGGTGCTAAAATGTTTGAGAAACTGTTTGTTGTTCTTAACTGTATTTCGCTAATATGCTCTCGTTATTTGCTCACTTCGCAACATGTCAATGACATGAAATAGAAACTCTCCTTTAAGAAGTAAAACAGCACTCAAACGAGGTAAAGAAATAATTTGTATACTGGAACTGCAGGTAGCAAACCATACTCATGATGTACTGCTGAACAGGCTTCTCCAAATGACAGTGGGGGCATGAAGTTAAAAAAGGGTAAGAAGACTTTAAACAAAATTTAACATCTGAATTCTTGTACAGAATTCCAATCTCGCCTGTTCTTTCAATTCCACTCTCGCCTGTCCTTTCAATTCCACTCTCGCCTGTTCTTTCAATTCCACTCTCGCCTATCCTTTCAATTCCAGTCTCGCTGTCCTTTCAATTCCACTCTCGCCTATCCTTTCAATTCCACTCTTGCTGTCCTTTCAATTCCACTCTTGCCTATCCTTTCAATTCCACTCTCGCCTATCCTTTCAATTCCACTCTAGCCTGGCCGTTCAATTCCACTCTCGCCTGTCCTTTCATTTCCACTCTCGCCTGTTCTTTCAATTCCACTCTCGCCTGTCCTTTCAATTCCACTCTTGCCTGTTCTTTCAATTCCACTCTCGCCTATCCTTTCAATTCCACTCTCGCTGTCCTTTCAATTCCACTCTCGCCTATCCTTTCTATTCCACTATCGCCTATCCTTTCAATTCCACTCTTGCTGTCCTTTCAATTCCACTCTCGCTCTCCTTTCAATTCCACTCTTGCCTATCCTTTCAATTCCATTCTCGCCTATCCTTTCAATTCCACTCTAGCCTGGCCGTTCAATTCCACGCTCGCCTATCCTTTCAATTCCACTCTCGCCTGTCCTTTCATTTCCACTCTCGCCTGTCCTTTCATTTCCACTCTCGCTTATCCTTTCAATTCCACTCTCGCCTGTCCTTTTCATTATACATGGAATACATATGTACATGTAGTCAGGGCAACACCATCTTCATACACAAGTCGACTTCTCTGTTTCCACTTCAATTTAGCCTCGAACCAAATGGCTCTGTTCAAAAGAATCTATAAATAGACATTAAACGGCATTGACCTTGAATCCATTGGAATTTTTTGGAAATGTGCTGTATTAGTGGGTTATTGTTTAACTGTCCTTTGTGTTTGACCACACCTACTGCCATATTAGGAGGAATGATTTAACTCACGGAGAGAATATGTCACCCTACACCATCGTTGGGTACGGTAATTTCCCTAATAATTCAATCACAGGAAGTGCAACTTTCCACTGCATTATTTAAGAGACAAAGAATGACAAAGATACTGTGATGCTATCAAACTGTAGAACTACCACATCTTAAAAGATAATGCACAAGAAAAGTTGGATATATAAACAATATTTTCACATATGAGCTTTAAATGTGGCACTTCCTGTGATCGAATTATCAGTGGAATTACCGTATGTTCTGATTGGCTCGTCTCCGGCTTGTAGATGAGATGAAAACACCTCGGATTTGAATGCATTCGGTGGTACGAACGAGATCAATTCAGGCTAATTCGAAATATGACGGGAGAAGTTGACTTGTGTATGAAGATGGGGTAAGACCAATTAATGAGTATACGAACGTTTTGGTGCCATGAAAGCCGGCAGGGTGACTGGATATTCATTGCTGACATCTCCCTCATCTCCGTAAATATTGTACAAACTCACACGGAAATAGTACGTATAGTTGAAATCCAGGATGCTTGCTGGCACGAATATTGATGTGTCCATGGTGATATTGCCGTAGTTCATGAAATTCTTTCCTTTCGCATACTGCAGTTGATAACCCTGAAAACAAGGATTATAATATATACATATCATATCATCTAATAATCCAATAACCCTACTAGATTTCAATAACCCCCAATTGTGATGACATAATTAGTGTAAATTATGTCCACACAAAAATCATCTGTAAAATCATCCAAATAACAAAGAAATATTTGATTATCTGAATTATTGTCAAACATTTTATCAACTTCCTGTTCTAGAAAGTTTAATCACTCCATAATTTTATGGTGGAAATCTTACTTCCTGTGACTGAATTACCAGGAATCTTACGTGCACAACATGTGCGCGAATTCAGCAAACAAAAATTCAAAATTACTTGCTTAAATAACATTCTCTTCTTCAAAATATTATACATGTAAATATTATTATTAGCAAGAGTAATGTTGAAATACCAGTACATGCCTTCATAAAGCATATCAAGACATCTTAGTTGGATATTCTGGGTTTCTTTTGACAAGCTTCAGAAGCAATTTTTTTTGTCGGACATGGTTCGACCTGTAATCAGGAACTCTTGTTTCTTCAACTGTCTGAATATTATATGGGTCTTCGAGGCGGAAGCTCCCGAGAAAATCACATCCATTTGATTGGCCACTGAGCCCAATTAGCCCATAATAAAAGCTTTTTGTAGAGATCAAATTTTGACGAAAATAAGTTGCTGGATTTTACCCAACATAGAGTTTTTCAAGTTGCAATTATGCATTTAATAGCCATGGATGAATCAGTCACCAACCCATAGTCATAAATAATACTTTATTGCTCTCAATGCCAGCTACATAGTCAGTTACATTGTATGTTTCTATAAAGAGTTTAACCTTTGCAATAGGACCCTTTGATAAATGTTTGTAACCACACAATCAGTATCACAAGTTTTTTTAATAGAGTTCCACATTCTCGTTGAGTGTGATTTAACTCTTAAATTTGAGTCATTTTCTTTGATCAATGAGACACCATTTTACAAGAATGTGTATTCACGGTTTGGTGTGAAGTCAGCCATCTACTTCTGAAACTGTTTAACCAATAATCAGTGTCTGGAGTCCCCTGCAGACAATCCCTAAAACTTCTCTCATTAACAAGAGCCCAAGGGGCTTCAATATACGCCCATACACCTGGAATTACACTGGTCCAAATTTCAAGGTTGTTTAATGGCCTTGATCCCAATTGGTAGCTAGCAATCCAGAGAAAGGTCTACAATTTTGTGCTTCTGAGAATGTAACATATATAACATCTTATAATGAATGATAAACAGTGAATGATGGGCTTAACTTTGGGTAACTAGGTGACATTGAGAGCTCACTTATCCCACACTGAAATCGACAATATTAGTCAAACACAAGAAAATAATAGTTTTCCTTCAAATAGATTCCTTTTAGGTGAGAAAATTGTTCATGGAGGAAGAAAAATGTGAAGAAGGTGATGAAGTAAACTTTTGTTGTTGAGTTAATAAACAGGTATACAGTTCATAAAGGACCCCTCTCCCAGTTAAATTAGTAAATGTATAGTCGGCTAACTGGATTCCGTTTTGGGGGACTGTGACCTTGACCTTTGACAAATTGATCTCAAAATGAATATGGCTCCTCTTTGCCGTGTGAGTAAGGCATACCTTAAGTTTGGTACCCATCCATACCTTGAAACTAGAGATATCACATGAACAACCAGACCCCTAGTCAGGAATCCAAAGGGGCATGGGGGAAAGGAAGTCCAAGCCATTTAAGCCGGGGTCTGGGGCCCTTTAGAAACCCAGCGGTGCTCTGAGAGCCATCGGAGGCAATTTTGGGGCATTTCAGACCCATCCATTAACTGAACTATCATGGTATTCATTTGGTGATTTCCTAATACAACAACTACAGTTGCCTGGCTTGTGGGATATTTGATGATGGTAGATCCCTCATATATTTCCAATCAATTATTGAAATTTATTTAAATATATATATATATACATTGTATATTTAAGTCTATTGAAAAAAGAAATCCTCTTTTTCTGTGTCATAGAGATCAGTTTCTAGAACAAAATTATAAACTGTTGTAACTTTAGTTTTGTTCAGCTTCACATGAATGGGTATGACTATTTGAGTCATATATGAAAATGAAAAATAGGAAATAACAAAAACATCGACTTGAAAAAAGAAATATTGAATAAATTTCAATAACTTATTGAAAATATACTTAGGCAACTATCATCAAAGTCAGTCAACTGTGATAACAGCTCCCAATATCCTGACAAATGCTAATGTAAATCCAACATTTTGTAGACACTGCTGTCTATAGAAAATTTTCATATCAATAATATAGAACGAAAAGCAGAAAAAACTATAATATTGTTTTGAAGTAATTTTTTTTGCTGTGTCCTTGAATTTCTCTTTCTTAACCAGAGCAATCACAATAGTCCAATTGCAAATAATGCATTTACTGATGTTTATTTTATTTTCATCAGTATAATCACTATAACCACATTTCATGTCTAGTTAAAACAAAAATGCATATTATAATTGTTTCAATTAAGCCAGCTGTTATGATAAAAATCCAGAGCAGAAAAAATGAAGCACTCCATGAATTCCATTTTTTTATTTACATTTTTTTTTATCAAATTGCTGATCAAACTGGCTGCCTAACCTGTGTTATTTCTTCCATTCTTTAATGTTTGTTAAGCTGAGCATACATTTATGATCACAGATAACCCTCAATTCTCACTGTTTCTTAACTGTTTAATGCACTGCACATTACAATACAGAGTTATTTCCCTTGACTTTTTTCAACCAATCAGGATTTTACATAGCATTTACCTCCTTCCATCATAAACAGGAAAACAAACATGTGCTCAACGATGTTAGACAATGTTTTAAGCGGAGTCCTTGGAGGTATTGAGGGTTAATTGGACCAATAAAGATTGAATAAACGTTTTTTAGGATTAAAGGAGGATGCTTGTACAGAGTAAGTAGCTTACAGGAAGTGTAAAATGCAGCTGGGACCGATATTTCAGGCATGGCGCAGGATGAGGGCAGAATGGCGCTGATTTTTGGGGCATGGCGCTACGCCACGCCAAATAATGCTAGCAAGGGGTCTGAACAACAAATGTCAATGGATGAATAGACAGATAGATGGACAGAACTCACCATTGCATTCCACAACTTCATCTTAGGCGGGCATACGAAAATGTGACTTTTAATGATTTCGTAATTTTGGGGTCACAGTGACCTTGACCTAAATTTTGGTACACGACACATCGTCTCCCCTCAATGTATCAATGGACACAAAAATCATGATTTTTAACAACTTCATGATTTTGGGGTTAAGAATTTCATGATTTTGGGGTCACAGTGACCTTGACCAGTGACCTTGACCTTCGACCTGGACCTACATGTCCCCCTATTGTATCTACTGACACAAAAAAAGTAATTTTTAAAGATTTCTTGATTATTGGGTCACAGTGACCTTGACTATTGACCTAAATTTTGGTACATGACACATCGTTTCCCCTTAATATATATCAATGGACACAAAAAATCATGATTTTTAAAAAAAGAAATTTTGGGGTCAGTGTCCTACATTTTGGTATGTGACACATCGAGCCCCCTCATGTATCTATTGACACAAAAAAAAGTTATTTTTAATAATTTCCTGATTTTGGGCGTCACAGTGACCTTTGACCTTGACCTAATGTTTGGTATGCGACACTTCATCTCTCCCTATTGAATCCACTCACAAACATGAAGCTGCGCTATCGAAACCCCTTGGCTCTGAACCCCAGCTATTATAATGTAAGGGTGTCTCTACCAATTGATTGGCTTGTGGGAAGAAATATTTACCCGTGGTATTGTAAGTGTACTTTCTTTGCAAAAAAAAAAAGTTTTCCTCCCCTTAAATTAATTTGTTTAAATTAAATTGAAAGAGCTGTATCGATGTCTCACCAAAACAACAGTACACATGGCTAGATAAATACAGTACATGTATACTAAATGGCACATGTATGTCATTTTCAAAACAGATTTGCAAGCATTCTTCGCATTGTCTAAGAGAATAAATCAATAAATCAGTCATCCAATCAATAAATAAATGTGATAGTATACTAACATGATATAGAAATAATATGCAAACTTAACATAGGAATTAGTGGATTTTGTTAGACAAGGGGCATAACTCTGCAAAATACTTTCTGACACGACAGGCCTTGCATTTTGACGGGGCCGATCGGCCCCGGCCCCGTGATCGACCCCGTGAGCACTTTTCACGGGGATTATTCATCGGCCCCGTCAAATCAGTCCAGTGAGTATATTCCCATATCTTCATGGAATAAATCTAATCCTAGTACTGTGTCTTCTGTCTTGACGACTTGTGCTTGGGCCAAGAAAGAAAATATGTCTATTTTCCGGTTTAAATACCCGACCGAGTCTAAATAAATCGTGCGAGTCTAATAATTTTATCAGCAAATTCCAACGAAATCACTACGAAGGCTGCGTTTTACAACAACAACAACCATAAAGCGGCGCGACTACTGTCAGCATGTCGTAAAGTGTGACGTGACTGTAGAGCAGCATGGCATGGCGGCCGGTTGACGATCTTTTCAGCAAATAAAGCACCTACTTCTAGGTCGGGAATCGAGAAATCAGCAACGTGATTACGGTTCAGTCGACCTGATCATGTTTATCAGGACAATTTTAAACATATTCTCCATCAACTTCGAAAGAAATCAACTGATTTTATGGCTTGAAATGGCGTTTGTTGAAGCAGTGTTTCGTGGACACGGTAATTTGCAAGTGGTTTCGTTTTCAGCGAAATCGGCGACGACACAGTCCAAGTCGCCGTCAAAGTCTAACCGACCGGTACCATTTCTCCGCTAAAAAATCCAAAATTTCCCGACTGTTTTATTATGAATGCATTGCAATGAACCCCCAAGATTCAAGCAAGTAATAATTCTTCGTTTTTTTAGAAATGGCGTGTTCAAATCGTTGTACGATCCAGTCTCGTTTCTCAAATTGCTCGAATTAGATAGGCGCTGGTACAGATCTCCATGATGTTCAAATTAATTTCCCATTTCATTTTATGGGATACGGACAAACCCCCAGTGGACAAAACACCAGCGGACAAAACCCCAGTTGTCAATTTTTTTCTTCTGGCTTTTCCAGAAAATATGTGCACTCCCCCTATGGAAGGCACTGGAATTCCACATGGAATTTTGTATTTTTCACTAAAAATCCTTGAAATTTTACAGGGAAATTTTATCATTCCTGAGGGGAAATCCTTGGAATATATTGTTTTGCATATCAAGTTAATAAATTAAAATGATACTCGTTTTAGTGGTAATTGAAAACAGCAGTCAAAACACATTATTGGCAATTCTTATTTCTACAATATCAGTAGGCTACAATAACTGGTTTCAGCAGAAGTCGTTGAAATATTAAGATTTGCTGGATCCAGTCAAGATAAAAATACCAACATGGAGGGTTTTTCTTTTATTCCTCTATTTTTTTGGTGATACCGGTACTTAAAAGATCTTTTGAATATATGAAAATATGGGGGAATATATGTTATGAGGGTGAAAGGGGGGCGATATGTCCTGGGAGAATATGTTAAAGTGGGTGGGAATGTTGTACAATCAAGAATAATTTGTAGAGCATTGTATATGGGACAGGAGTAGGCTACTGGACATCAAAATAAAATTTATTTCCAAACAAAGGTTTGGTTGATATATGACCAATAATACATTGTCATGTGGTGAAATTTGAAATCAGCCCCGATGGCCAAAAATCAGCCCCGTGACCCTGCAAGACGGGGCCTATTGATCAGCCCCGTCTTATTTCTAGAATGCAAGGCCTGCACGACTCATTTTCGATAGGCATCTAGTGTCATTTTCAAAACAGATTTGAAGGCATTCTTCGCGTTGTGTAAGAGAATAAATCAATAAATCAGTCATCCAATCAATAAACTAGAGGTTCCGCTTTGACCCTTGAGTTGCCGCTCCAGCATGAAGCCTATGCTGGTTGTTTTTTTAAGCAAAAACATACGTCTCCCCCAACCTCCCACCTTGCCTTGAGTGGGCACATAATTTAAGGGAAAGTGCTATAAAATGAATGTAGCAATAAGTATCCTAAACAAAGCTGCGCATCTAAAAATATTAATTATAAAGAGGCGATTTTTATTGTTGCAGTAACCCAGTGAGGAGTCGGGATTTATATAGCAATGAGTGGATTGTCGACATCTACAGCGTCCAACCAATGTGAAATACATGTAATTGTGAAGCATCAACTATTTCGAAACTGATCACATTATAGGAAAGATGCAAAACATACAAGAGCCACACCTATAGTTTACATGCTGTACCGTATAGAAGTTTCATGCATCTGCCTTCAGTAGTTTCCAAGATATGGAGTGAACAAAAATTGGACAGACAGATAAGCACATTTTGCATGGACCCACGCAAGCACTAGCTCACACCCAAACCTAATTAGATCATAAGGCCATTTCAATGAAGCTTCCATCCAAGTTTGGTGAAATTCCGTCGAGTAGTTCTCCAGATATCTTGCAGACAAGGTATATAGACATGAACAATTAGATGGACGGACGGACGATGGACATGGATAAATGCACACACACACCCAAACAAATGAGGGGGCTATCCCAATGAACCTTCCATCCAATGCAAGTTTGGTGAAATTCTGTCCAGTAGTTCTTCAGATATCTTGCAGAAAGGACCTGTATATACATATACATGTACAAGTACATGGACAGACGGACGGACACCGAACATGGACGAACGCACACACAAACCAAAACCTAATCAGATGAGAGGACTATCCCAATAAAGCTTCCATCCAAGTTTGGTGAACTTCCGTCATGTAGTTCTCCAGATATCTTGCAGACGCGGCCTCTATATACATGTACAAGTAGATGAACGGACGGACGGACACCCGACACGGATGAATGCATGCACACATACACCAAAACCTGATCAACTGAGGGGGCTATCCCAATGAAGCTTCCATCCAAGTTTGGTGAAATTCCATCCAGTAGTTCTCAAGATATCTTGCAGACAAGGCCTGTATATACATGTACAAGTACATGTAGATGGACGGACGGACGGACACGGATGAACGCATGCACACACACCAAAACCTAATCAAATAAGGGGGCTATCCCAATGAAGCTTCCATCCAAGTTTGGTGAAATTCCGTCCAGTAGTTCTCAAGATATCTTGCAGACAAGGCCTGCATATACATGTACAAGTAGATGGACGGACGGACGGACACTGGACACGGATGAATGCACGCACATACACCAAAACCTAATCAAATGAGGGGGCTATCCCAATGAAGCTTCCATACAAGTTTGGTGAAATTCCATCCAGTAGTTCTCCCGATATCTTGCAGACAAGCCCTGTATATACATGTACAAGTAGATGGACGGACGGGCGGACACCGGACACGGATGAATGCACGCACATACACCAAAACCTAATCAAATGAGGGGGCTATCCCAATGAAGCTTCCATCCAAGTTTGGTGAAATTCCATCCAGTAGTTCTCAAGATATCTTGCAGACAAGGCAAGGGGACGGACATCCATCCAGACAGCACAAACACTAGATGTCTCCCCCCAACATAGTTGGGGGGAGACATAATAAATGTGATAGTATACAAACATGATATAGAAATTATATGCAAACTTAACATAGGAATTAGTGGATTTTATTAGACAAGGGGCATAACTCTGCAAAATACTTTCTGACACGACTCATTTTCGATAGGCATCTAGTTCAGGTCAAGAGAAACAACTGTATCACGTTAGGATGTTGTATATGGAACGGTTCTGAAATTATCACAATAACAAATCATAAATGGATTTTTATCCGTAAAAAGGGGCATAACTCTGTAAAATATTGTCCAAGATGACTTATTTTCGATAGGCTTCTGATTTACGTGAAGATAAATAGATGTAACAAGTTTGGTTGCCATGCATGAAACGGTTCTGTAGATATCGCGATAACGGACGGACGAACGGACAGCCGTACATGATGACGACAATACCCTTAGGCCAAAGTTGGCCGAGGGGTAAAAAATTGAAATTTTAGAAATTCCCTGATTTTTCGGCCACAATGACCTTTGACCTCGACCTACATTTGGTATGCAATACATGGTCCCCCCCCCCCAGGGAATCCACTCACCAAAAAAAGGAACTGTAGATAGAAACTGTCGATGATCAAATGATTTCCTGATTTTTAGACCACAGTGACCTTTGACCTGTGAACTTGACCTCAGTTTCAGTACGCAACACGTCATCTCCACCTATAGTATCCACTAACAACAAGCGTTCTGAGAACCCCAACATCTCGCCTTGCAGGGTCATCCGCCGAAGGCGCAGCAGTATTGAAAGCATACATGTAGAGCAAACACTAACGTCTGGAATAGGTGATGTAGTACAGACATTAATGTCTGGAATAGATTATCTGGTACAGACAACGCAGCAAGGAAGCAATCAGAGATTGCTCAATTGTATGCCCCCCTTCCGCTTTAATCCGACACTGCTCCACCATTGTTCTGTTTTGTATTGGTCTGTGGAGGCCTAATTTGGCTAAATTATAAAAATTCTGTTTCAGTCACTTTTTTCGGCATGCCTCGCATAATATATGTACATATTCCGCCCGGGGCTTTCGTCAAATGTGACCTGGTTATGAGACCTACTTCCTTGGGAGTATACTGTGGTGAAATTATGAAGCGATCGTGAACTTTGAATTTTGCATCCAATTCACTCTTTTAGGGGCAATTTCATACTTCAGGACCTATGTGATCTACTTTGGCATGTGCTTTGGACAAATAAAAATATCCCATTCATTTAGGTTTGATGAACAAAGGGTAACTCTTGAAAATATAACCGAAAGCAGAGAAACTTCACGCTGCACAACTATGGGGTACTGACCGCATATCATGCAAATTCCATAATTGTCCATACAATATTAACCGAGATCCAGCCTGGACAAGTCCCAATTCACAAAGATTTCAAGAACAAAAGGGCCATAACTCTTGAAAATATATGCGAAACGCGAAGAAACTTCACGCTGCACAACTACAGGGCACTGACCACATACCCTGCAAATTTCATAATTGTCCATACAATATTAACCAAGATCCAGCCCGGACAAGTCCCAATTCACAGAGATTTCAGGAACAACGGGCCATAACTCTTGAAAATATAGGCGAAACGGGGAGAAACATTACGCTGCACAACTGTGGGGCACTGACCACATGTCATGCAAATTTCATACTTGTTCATACAATATTAACCAAGATCCATCCCGGACAAGTCCCATTCACAGAGATTTCAGAAAAAGGGCCATAACTCTTGAAAATGATACCGGAACTCGGAAAAAACTTGACGCTGCACAACTATGAGCCACTGGCCACATTCCATGCAAGTTTCAATCCTGTCCATCAATTATTAACCGAGATATCGCGCGGACAAGAAATTCGGACAGACAGACGGATGGACAGACGGACGAACGGCAAGACGGCACGACAGACGGACGGACAAAGCGATCGCTATATGCCCCCCCTCTAGTTAGAGGGGGGGCATAATTAGGTTTATTAAAGACCTTATATATTTCTATTCCGACTTCCGCTTCAATTGCTATCAAATTACCGCCTTGTTCACTTAGCTCTTTTTATCCAGTCTTTAAAATCTGCCAAAGTCAGTCATTCATCATTAAATTTGCACTTTCCAGGCATTTAAAATTTTTGATATCACAGAACAGATTAATCGCAAAGAAACTGTCACTGAATAACAGCTGTCCCACGTACGTGCTGTTCTTGGTGAACACTTGTCAGATCTGCCAGTGTGGATCACGTGTACATGTATCCCAGTCACTTGGCAACAGCGCTATAAATAGACCTCTGCAATATACTATTGTAGGCTGGAGTAGAGAGAGACGGATGAAAAGAGGAAACAACAGGAGACAGAAACAACGATCGTCAGGGGAGTTTTTATTCTTTGCTAGATTGCCAACCATACTTACCCATTACTCGTAAAAACAGTACAGTAAAATTCAAGCACTTTCAAGGACCTACGGAAAAAATTCTAATTTTCAAGGACTTTCAAGGCCTTGAATTTTCAATATAAAAATTAAGCACTTTTACAAACTTTTAAGGACCCGTGCGAACCATGCTGCAACAACTTCACCATGTAGAGGCCTACATTTTTTTTGTACATGTACAATTTAGCTAAACAGAAAACTCATTTATTTGCCATAATTTGGAGAAAAATTAATATTTCTTCTCAAAAATAGCACAGGTACATCCTCTAATCATAAGAAACATGTGTACCAAGTTTCGTAATCATCCAATGAGAGCTGACTATTGCAGAAAACTTACCATGTACATGTATATATGTAGAGGTCTACCTGTACAATTTACCTAAACAGAAAACTCATTCATTTGCCATAATTTGGAGAAAAATTAATATTTCTTCTCAAAAATAGCACAGGTACATCCTCTAATCATAAGAAACATGTGTACCAAGTTCCATAATCATCCAATGACAGCTGACAACTGCAACAACTTCACCATGTAGAGGCCTAGCTGTACAATTTACCTAAACAGAAAACTCATTCATTTGCCATAATTTGGAGAAAAATTAATATTTCTTCTCAAAAATAGCATAGGTACATCCTCTAATCATAAGAAACATGTGTGCCAAGTTTCATAATCATCCAATGACAGCTGACAACTGCAGGAAACTTACCATGTACATGTGCATGTATACATGTAGAGGCCTACATGTACAATTTACCTAAACAGAAAACTCATTCATTTGCCATAATTTGGAGAAAAATTAATATTTCTTCTCAAAAATAGCACAGCTACATCCTCTAATCATAAGAAACATGTGTGCCAAGTTTCATAATCATCCAATGACAGCTGACAACTGCAGGAAACTTACCATGTACATGTGCATGTATACATGTACATGTAGAGGCCTACATGTACAATTTACCTAAACAGAAAACTCATTCATTTGCCATAATTTGGAGAAAAATTAATATTTCTTCCCAAAAATAGCACAGGTACATCCTCTAATCATAAGAAACATGTGTACCAAGTTCCATAATCATCCAATGACAGCTGGCAACTGCAAGAAACTTTCCAAGTACAGATGTACATGTGCACTTCAGCTAAACGCAAAACTCATTCATAGGGATTTTAACATTAGAGCACCCCAGGGGTAGTACCCCCAGGTGGCATACCCACCCCCATATTTTTTTTATTTTTTCTATATTTTTTTCTAATTTTTCTAGATTTTTTTTTAACTTGCTAAACCAAAAACCTTATCATTTCCAGGCAGGGGACACCGACATCCTCTTTCCCCCCTCACAATATCTCCCCTTTACTTCGTAAGGCGAGATAAAAAGTGCAACTGTGGACAGAAAACGTTCACAGATATAGACCGGACATCAGGACTCGCGAATTAGCTAGCCCCACATCCCGGGACAACCAAAAATTACGTCGGGCAAGTAAATCTGGCAAACTGTCTGCCCGACTGGCAATCAGAAATTTAGCTGTAATTGTCAATGCTACTGGATAAAATATGTTGTTTCTTGCTGTAGTCGGCAGACTCGACTGCCTATCAGCGTCAGTCTCAATTCGAACTATCGCGATGAAAGTCATGCTGTCGGCCATAACTGGAAAACCCTGTGGGTATCCCACCATGCGCCACATAAACACGCGTCACGGAATCTCCTTCGCGATGACCTGGTTACGGACTAATATCGGCCAATCAACGCGGACTTCATCATTTTGCGCGGGACGGACCACATTGACAGTGCTGTGTGAGTTGACAAGATGTTTAAAATGGACAAGTATCTGGCTAATTGTGAAATTCCAGCGGCGGGGGATAAACGTCCGCGAGAGAATACTGGCCATAAGGATCAGGACTATGAACGAAAAAGAAAGCAGGCGTTTGTGCCTTCATGGGCAAAGGAATACTTTTGGCTGGAGTACGATGATCAAAGAGCTGAAATGTTCTGTCAAGTGTGCAGGCGATTTCCTCAGCTGGTGGACGCAAACAATCTGTTCTTGCGTGGAACGAATCATTTCCGCAAGGACATAATTTTTCTCTCCACCACAAGAGGTGTACTGAAGCCCAAGCAGCCGCTGATCATCACGAAAAAACGCCAATGCGCAAAATTGTTGACAAAATGAACTGTTCTGTTCTGCACTGCTTATTATAGAACTGCCTCTGAAGAAATTTGCCGGCTTATGCAAATTACAGGTGGGGAATAGGGTTGAAATTAATAACGGGACCTACATCAACGATCATGCATGTCGTGATTTAAAAAATCTTTTTTATTTATATCACTCTCTCATCCACAGATTCAGTCAAATCTGAAACTCGGTTGTAAAGCCATCTGTGGTCCATAAAGAATTTCTATATATTGGTGAACTTCAGGTTACACATTATCATTCGGGCTAGTAAAAATATTTTCAGGCAAGTAAATTTGTACTATTGGCTGCCCGAAGGGCAACACGATTTTTTGATATTTTGCGAGCCCTGGACATGAAAATTTCAGTGATTTCATGGGTTTTTTTTTTAGGCCAGTGACTTTTGACCTCTGACCTCGACCTTCATTTTGGTGAGTGACACATTGTCTCCCTGTAGGGTATCCACTCAACAAAAATTGGACTATCCCAGCTATAGACCGGACACAAGGGAAGGACAGACTTTTTAATTGAATTGAATTGAATTTTCATAAATCAACATAAAAGGACATTGTAATTCAAGAGTAGTAAATAAGTTAGCCAGATGGTCTAAACTGGCGGGATTAAAACCCCTTGGGGCTTGTTCTATCCCTGAGTGGTGTAAAGCAAACAGAAAAAACTAGAGGTTCCGCTTTGACCCTTGAGTTGCCGCTCCGGCATGAAGCCTATGCTGGTTGTTTTTTTTGGCAAAAACATACGTCTCCCCCAACCTCCCACCTTGCCTTGAATGGGCTATCCCACTATAGCTTCTATCCAAGGGGAGTGAGATTCCGTCCAGTAGTTCTCAAGATATCTTGCAGACAAGGCCTGTACATACATGTACAAGTAGACGGACGGACGGACACCGGACATGGATGAATGCACGCACACACACCAAAACCTAATCAAATGAGGGGGCTATCCCACTATAGCTTCTATCCAAGGGGAGTGAGATTCCGTCCAGTAGTTCTCAAGATATCTTGCAGACAAGGCCTGTACATACATGTACAAGTAGATGGATGGACAGACGGACACCGGACACGGATGAATGCACGCACATACACCAAAACCTAATCAAATGAGGGGGCTATCCCAATGGAGCTTCCATCCAAGTTTGGTGAAATTCTGTCCAGTAGTTCTCCAGATATCTTGCAGACAAGCCCTGTATATACATGTACAAGTAGATGGACGGACGGACAGACACCGGACATGGACGAATGCACGCACACACACCAAAACATAATCAAATGAGGGGGGCTATCCCACTGAAGCTTCCATCCAAGTGTGGTGAAATTCCGTTCAGTAGTTCTCAAGATATCTTGCAGACAAGGCCTGTATATACATGTACAAGTAGATGGACGGACGGACGGACACCGGACACGGATGAACGCATGCACACAAACCAAAACCTAGTCAAATGAGGGGGCTATCCCAATGAAGCTTTCATCCAAGTTTGGTGAAATTCCATCTAGTAGTTCTCCAGATATCTTGCAGACAAGCCCTGTATATACATGTATAAGTAGATGGACGGACGGACGGACGCCGGACACGGATGAATGAACCCACATACACCAAAACCTAATCAAATGAGGGGGCTATCCCAATGAAGCTTCCATCCAAGTTTGGTGAAATTCCATCCAGTAGTTCTCCAGATATCTTGCAGACAAGCCCTGTATATACATGTACAAGTAGATGGACGGACGGACGGACACCGGACATGGATGAATGCACGCACACACACCAAAATCTAATCAAATGAGGGGGCTATCCCACTAAAGCTTCCATCCAAGTGGGGTGAAATTCCGTCCAGTAGTTCTCAAGATATCTTGCAGACAAGGCCTGTATATACATGTACAAGTAGATGGACGGACGGACGGACACCGGAC
Source organism: Hanleya hanleyi (assembly GCA_036873755.1). NCBI lineage: Eukaryota > Metazoa > Mollusca > Polyplacophora > Lepidopleurida > Hanleyidae > Hanleya > Hanleya hanleyi. The sequence goes on along the minus strand of JAVTVY010034738.1, from coordinate 47,381 downwards.
ACGGATGAATGCACGCACATACACCAAAACCTAATCAAATGAGGGGGCTATCCCAATGAAGCTTCCATCCAAGTTTGGTGAAATTCCATCCAGTAGTTCTCAAGATATCTTGCAGACAAGGCAAGGGGACGGACAGACATCCATCCAGACATCCAGACGGACAGACAGACAGACAGACAGCACAAACACTAGATGTCTCCCCCCAACATAGTTGGGGGAGACATAATTATAAGCATTCATCGGCGAAATAAGGAACAAAAGAAAGAATACACATAAAAGTTCCATGTACACATAATTATCCGTGCACAGATCGTGATGTAGGTCAGTTATCGATCAAGTATGTTTTTACCTGCGGCACGCAGGTCTACGGGAGGCTCGCGTTGTTGTTGTTGTTGTTCTTGTTGTTCTTCTTCTTGTGACTTTTTGAAATACGCATGCGCTAAGAGAGTGTGATCTCTGCCACACTTTCCTTTTCAATCTCACATGACAACACTGTCTTCAGGCACGTTTGAATTCATTTGCAACTATATTCGGTGGAATTAATTATTGCTTCGTTGATTTCCGTTCAGATTTCAATTCTCTTACGTCAGTCGCTTAAAATCTGTCGGTCGTCACATCAGTCACTGTCTTCAGATATTACCATTTTCATTGAACAGTATGCACATGTATATACAATTTAAGATCCTTGGATTTCTTATATACCAAGGAAGATGAGCCGCAACCTTGTCAGTGGTTCAGCTAATTTGCATACAGTCACAGGCGACTGTCTTAGAAAGTAGAAAAATAAGTTCACTACTTCTAGTAATCATTTTATATACCCAATCTAGATAAAACACAAATTGGTGAAGAAGCATAGCAAGTAACGCATTATCATTATGATTAACATTGAATAATACTTGGTATCAAATTATAGATCATGAATCATAAAAACAAACGCAACAATTACGTTTCAGAAGTAAACGGAACAACTCAGCAACTTTCACCGAATAAAGATGTTTAACTTTACCCCCAAGCAATTCGCATATATGGAAATATGTTTTGAAAGGAATAATAACTTAACCCTCTGTGGGAATCGAAACAATGATCCTCCAATCCCTGGACTTGCACTTAATGTCTTAGCTATACCGACTCGTTGATAATACTCAAAACTGACTTTATGCGCAAATGATTTTATAATACATAAATGACTATGTAGTATTTAATGAGTCAGGCAACCCTATGCGCGAACAATACAGTTGTGTAGTTATATTGTGTACTTTCGGTACATAGCTATTTCGAATGATCCTCTTTCGGAACACAGTCTCTCTATCCTCATTCTCGCAAGCCAGGGCTTTGCTTCGCTGGTATTGATGTTCTCGTCCTCTTCCGCACTCATAATTCCTTTAGAATTGCATTAATCACTTCCGTAAAATCAATTCTTATGTGTATCAGCAGACAATGGGCAGAAACATGTTGCATTTGACATCATTCTCTCAAGTCAGAGCCCATTTATGCTAGAACTTACTGGTTCTACACTTCACAATTTACGTTACTTTGTCAATCAGTTTTACGAATGAAATTACGTCATATATTAGCAGATACTGACCATAAAAGCGATCTATTTGACCTCGTTGTCAAAAGCTACATGTAGGACCTTGATTTCCTTGAGTGTTTTTAAAATTTATTTTGATACTTAGATACCTTTCATATTGACTTGGAAGTCGTTTTCGCGAATGCAATAATTTGATGTACCAAAAGATAATAACGAGAATTCGACATGATTCTCTTATACACACAGACCTTGTTTAGTGAACTAACCCTGAAATTTCGCACTTAAATCACCTTCCGAATGACTTAATGACAAACATATTCGCGAATTGATTATAGGGAGATATCCATAGATACTGACAAGAAATGTTTCTTATTTGCAGAATTTGATTTAAAAAAAAAATTAATAAAATTATCAACCTTCGAAAAGGCTTGACCAAACATGTCGGATGAGGTGATATCTCCTAAGGATGAAATAGGTAATCATTTGTATAGAAAGAGCAAACCATGTATTGATATTGGCTTGCTGCATGGAAAAGAGTGTCAAGGTTCCGTATTTAGTTTGCAGATGATAACGCACATAACTGCAGAAACTTAACTTATTATTCTAATCGAATATCAAGACTGTCACAGGCGTCAATTTGAATCGTGAAAAATGTCATTATGCCTCTTGAACAGTTCGATAAAGCCTTCAACTCCATTCCATAGTTTCACAGATCAAAGTGATAGACCTGATAATAAATTCATTGAAAATTAACTTTAAAGAAATATAAATTTTTCATTTTGCTCGGCAAAGTAAGCGAGAAGGGTGACTGAAGAGCGTAGATGTTCGCGCTATGACTAAATCCTTGAAATTTGTTTGGATTTCCAAATATTTGAAAGCCTTTTTCATTTGCAAAAATCAACGGCTGAACCGAATGTTTTGAAACTTGGAATACACGATATTTGTACCAAGACATTGCCAAAGCGATCATTGTGCATGACTTCGTCTGTCAATTCAGTATAGACGGCGCGGACCAGTCAAAATTGTCGGAATTTGAACGGGAAAGTGAATATATATATATGGTATCAAACCTGTTAGTCAATTCCTACAATTGTGGGTTAGAAGTTGAAAATTACTTCCCTTGGCATGAAAACACTTGCAGATGGCGCTTTTTTTCTACAATTACCACTACCTCCGCTGATATGTCTTTCACTGTATTATTGCCACTGCCGCAGGTTTTGACTACAATGTAGTCATTTCTCACTTGTTAGATTAGATTTGAATAATGATATTGATTTAATTGCTCTGAATGGAGGAGACAGTTTGTTCCACTCCTGAGGTCCAGTAGTTTTAAGTGTATAAAATGACAAATTAGATCTATAAAAAGGTCTGTATAGATTACATTGTTGTCCTCGTGTTTGGTAGTGGTGAACATCTGATTGTTTAATAAAATAATCCTGGAAGCTTTCTGGTAGCAAGTCAGGATGATGAATAAATTTGTGGGTGATTAGAAGACAAGAGTAAAGATTTAATTTGTGTAATTGTAACAGTTTTAAATTTTTAAATAATGGGTCAGTGTGATCAAGTTTTTTTGATAAAGTTATCACTCTCAAGGCGCGTTTCTGAAGTAAAAGCAAGGGATGGAGGTGAGTGACATACGTATTTCCCCAGAGAATATTACAGTAGGACAAATAAGGAAATATCAATGAATAGTATAGTATGTATAATGTTTTCTTATTTATCGAGTTTTTGATGTAGTTGATAATCCCTATATTTCTTGATACTTTATTACAGATGTAATTTATATGCTGACACACGGACGGAAACCGCCATCACATAATACATCCGCCTTTTTGGTGGGTGTATAAAACTTAATGAAGTTGGGAACGTACATGGAACTCTTCCATTGGGATCACTGCCTTACCCCAGGCAAATGATAAGGATCGATTGATAAATCCCAGGAATCTGAAATCGTGAGGAGCTTGATATGGAACTGAAAAAGGAGGCAGTACACAAATTTAGTCATGTGAAATAACAAATAATGTAGGAGTGAATACTTTGAGTCATACAGGTGATAATATTAATGAACAATTAGAGTAAAACTCATCAACTGGATAATAATATGTATTCACGATCTATCCTGCAACCAGGGTAACATCTACAGGGCAAATATATACAATGCCATCTCTCCCACCCCCTCGTGGAACAGCCATAACTATGATTTATCTCATGACACCCATTTTATTTTAATAAAGGCTGCTTTTCTTGTAAATGTAATTGAATTGAAACAACATGTAACCATAGCAAATATCTCAATTACTTTTTCAAGACATCTGAAGTGCATTGTGGTCCAGTTATCTCAGTTTTCAGCATCACTGCTTATGTGCAACTGTCATAATTCATGTAATTAGACCACAAATGCACTGTGATGTCTGAAAAATAGTTCAGCCCAGGACGGAGCCTCACCTGCAAATTTCTGGGCAGTCCCACTTCTTCAAAATAGGGAAAATATTTTTAACTAGCGATATCGGACATATTTTCAACTTAAAACTTCACAAAAGTCATTAGGCTAAAGCGTAATGATCCTTTCTTCAAAAATTAGTGCACTTTGATGCATATTTACCAAATTTTATATACTGGTTATCACTGATTAAGGGAGGTTTTCATCTGGTACATCCAACATTATTTTCTGAATTCAAAATTTCCTCAAGGAGTATGGACTATACGATGGATTGGATTCAATAACATACCCGTCTTGAAGTCAGCGGGCTCAGAGTAGCGTCCCCCTTGCTCTGTTGTCCGAATCCGGATCGTGTGATCGACACCACGAACCAAACCACAGAGCATCCAATACAGATGGGTCTTGTTCGTGGGTTTAAAGGGTTGTACATGGGATATCTTTGGCTGAATATTCTCAGAGGAAATATTTTGCGTCGTCTCGATAATATACACCTGAAGATATAAAAGGGAGAAATATAGCATGAGAAATTTTGATGAAAAGAAGACAGGACTGTGTGAAAATGAGTCTTGCAACTGGATTGTTGATACAGAGCTGTCCTTCTGAAAGGAACAGCAGACAAGATATGAATGTAATGCCCCACTGGATATGAAGATTTTGGGGTCCATTGGTTTTTCTTCTTGCAGTCAACCGATATTTTGTCACTATGCATTAATATACATGAGCAGTGTGACTAACGTCACAGGACCTACGAAGTAGAGTAGGCATTAGGACTCGAACGCGAACTGAACTCTTGGAAATCCCCACCCCCAGTTGAAATCCTGCCTATATTAAGATGGGCACCGCCCAAGTCAGAATCGCCAGTAATTTTCATCAAAAATCACCAGAAATTTTCATCAAAAGTAGGTCAGCTCAGAACTTGTTGGTAACAGTCTCCTAATGCGCCTTCATTCCAAAAATAAATAACGATCGCCGATTTAATTTTACAATTTTTTAACTAAAGGAAACAAATTGAATAATAACGGTTCAGTAGATTTCAAGCTTTACGTGTGAAAATACATTTACATCTCTTTAATGGTTTTCAGTGCCCTTGTCCAGGATCAAAACAACTTTTTGAATCACATTATTTTCCCAACAATACAACAAAGTTTTATATATAGTACTATAGTAGAAAGGTAGCATTTATGTAGTTTACGGTAATTCAACTCAAGACCCAACACCTTCTCTGCACAAGATAATAATGATTCTATGTCATTCTCCTGAGTATAACCGGTACAAAGACGAATAAATAGCGTGTCTACATCACGTTGTTATCTAGATATGAGACAACACATTTTGGGTATGGGCAATCTGATGAATGTACTATTCCGGTTTTCTTGTTTCACATTATATTCTATGGCGGTTGATCACAGACTAATCTGAAGGATGATACCACATCTTTCTTTCTTCTGCTGGGTTATTGCACCAGGCTGACTTAATTGGTTGGTGTAGGATATTTCACCATCAGTGGGTAATTTGACCTGAATTTGAAGCCTGATGTGGTCAGTGATGAAATGTTTGGATGTGAAATAGGATACACGTTGAAGGCCACAGTTTACATATATCTATAACAATATACTGAATTGTGTGTATTGAGGCTGGCAAGTTGGTAATAGCGGTGTAGATGAATGCACTAACAAATGATGGAAAATTAGCATTTCCTATTTCATACATGAGCAGTGTGACTAACGTCACAGGACCTACGAAGTAGAGTAGGCATTAGGACTCGGAACGCGAACTGAACTCTTGGAAATCCCCGCCCCCAGTTAGAATCCTGCCTATATTAAGATGGGCACCGCCCAACTCAGAATCGCCAGTGATTTTCATCAAAAATCACCAGAAATTTTCATCAGAAGTAGGTCAGCTCAAGACTTGTTGATAACAATCTCCTAATGCGCCTTCATTCCAAAAATAAATAACGATCGCCGATTTAATTTCACAATTAATAACTAAAGGAAACAGATTGAATAATAAAAAAGTTCAGTAGATTTCAAGCTTTACGTGTGAAAATATATCGATCTCTTTAATGGTTTTCAGTGCCCTTGTCCAGGTTCAAAACAACTTTTTGAATCGCATTATTTTCCCAACAATACAACAAATTTTTATATATAGTACTATAGTAGAAATGTAGCATTTATGTAGTTTACGGTAATTCAACTCAAGACCAACACCTTCTCTGCACAAGATAATGATTTCATGCCATTCTCCTGAGCATAACCGGTACAAAGACGAATAAATAGCGTCTACTTACTTTATCTAGTTAAATTCTACCCGAAGAAAATAAATTAAGACCCTTTAAACATGCCGTCATGGCTTTGTTTCCCCTCAGTAAACTTTTATCGTTGTTGCTCACGCAGACTATTCTGAAGGATGATGCCACATCTTTCTTCTGCTGGGTTATTTAATTGGTTGATGTAGTATATTTCACCACGAGTGCGTAACTGTAACTTGACCTGAACTTGACGCCTGATGTTGTCTGTGAGGAAATGTTTCAAGGATGTGAAATAGGATACACGTTAAAGGCCACAGTTTACATATATCTAGATAACAATATACTGAATTGTGTGTAGGCTGGCAAGTTGGTAATAGCAGTGTAGAAAAATGCACTAACAAATGATGGAAAATTAGCATTTCCTATTTCATTATCCCATCACGTTTTGTACTGTGTTATATATACAGTGAAACAAACAGCCAAGGGTTCCCGATGGGCATGACAGTGCACTCGCTGAGCTATCAATAAATAGAAGAAAAAAAATTATAAATCAAATTTTCAGCAGAATTCGATCAGCTCAGAACTTGTTGGTAACAATGCCCTAATGCACGTTCGTGCCAAAAATCAAGGTTCTAATGTCGATGGTTCTCCTTATTTTGCCGACGAAAGGACTCGGATGGACTAACTGACTGACTGACTCACTCATTACCGGACAATTTGCGATCTGTAGCCTACTTCGTAGGAAAAAACAATTACGGATGGCATATCCCACCACTGTGTTATATATACAGTGAAACATACAGCCAAGGTTTCCCGATGGGCATGACAGTGTACTCGCTGAGCCATCAATAAATAATAAAAAAAATAATTATAAATCAAATTTTCATCAGAATTCGGTCAGCTCAGAACTTGCTAGTAACAATGCCCTAATGCACGTTCATGCCAAAAATCAAGGTTCTAATGTCAACTGTTCTCCTTATTTTGCCGACGAAAGGATTTGGATGGACTGACTCACTCATTACCGGACAATTTGCGACCTGTAGCCTACTTCGTAGGAACATATTACATCAATCTATTGTTTGTCCCACAAAGGAGACTGATTGACTCAAATGGATTTTATAATCTCCTGGAGTGGACTGATATGTATAGAGACAAGATTCAATATTCTAACAGAGTAAATTCAAGTGTGATACACTAGAATATATATCTGGCGATCTCTGCAATCAGGATTAGGACTGAGAAGACCCAGTTGCTAAGTGGTTCAGCATGTTCTCACAAGTTGACTATTGTGAACATGTGAGCTGATCAGATGAGAAGTTAGTTATATTCTCACACAGGGGTCACTTCAGAGCACTAGTATCTGTGCTTCATTAAAGTACTATGTTCAAAACAGGCATTGCATTGAACAAAATGGATGGCTGAAATTGCAGTCAATGTACGAGTCTGGTCATCGAGTATAGACATGGTAGAGAGCAGTGATCTCTTGGGGTATTAATATCATGATGAACGTTTTACTTCTGGAGATAGAAGGTAGGGCCCAATTCCTGAGAAGGTACATGTAGGGCCCAATTCCTGCCTCCTGGGTGTATATGTCCCTACATATATGTATATGAGGTTACAGGCTGGGACAATGCTGGAGGATGGGCTCAATTCCTTGGAGGTGGGAGCAATTCCCGGGGGGTGATGGATTTGTCCTATCAGTGTACAATGAAGTTTTTCAAATATATAATGTTATGGGTTGGGACAAGGCTTAGTTTGGAAGGTAGAGGGTGAAGCTCAGTTCCTTGGGTAGGGGGACAACTTCCTGGGAGTAATTGATGCATTTCATCATTGTACAATGATGCAAGCGTTCAGAATATATAATGTTATGGAATGGGGCAATGGTTAACTACTGGATGTGTCCCTAAGTGTACAATGATGGCCGCCTGGTGGCCATATTGGATTTTTGAATCGGACCACAAAAGATATCTTGCACAACTAGACCCCAAGAGGAACCCGTGTACCAAACTTGAGAAAGATCCATGCTGTAGTTACCGAAAAATAATGATGACAATGATTTCACTGGCAAATTCAAGATGGCCGCCATGGCAGCCATATTTAAAATCGTATCGACATGGCATGAACAAATTCTGGTGTACTCATTGGGGGGAACATGCATGCCAAGTTAATCGGCCAAGCGGTTTCAGAGAAGAAGATGTTGACACACGACGGACGACGGACGATGGACGACGGACAGTCAGGCCATGACATAAGCCCATCGGGCCTTCGGCCCAGATGAGCTGAAAAGTTATCTTGCACAACCGGATCACAAGGTAAACCTGTGTACCCAATTTGACATCTCCATGCAGTAATTTCCTGAGAATTCGCGATAACAATGTTTCATGGGGAAATCGAAGATGGCCACCTGGTGGCCATATTGGATTTTTGAATCAGACCACAAAAGGTATCTTGCACAACTAGACTCAAAGGGGAACCTGTCTTCCAAATTTGAGGAAGATCCATGCAGCAGTTCCTGAGAAATCGTAATAACAAAGTTTCATGGGGAAATCCAATATGGCCGCCTGGTGGCCATATTGGATATTCAAATTGGAGTAAAATACACATGTTGTACAACTAGACCCAAAGGGGAACCGGTGTGCCAAATTTGAGAAAGATCCATGAAGTAGTTACCGAAAAATAATGATGAAAAGACTTCACTGGCAAATTCAAGATGGCCGCCATATTTAAAATCATATCGACACCGCATGAACAAATTCTGGTCTACTCATTGGGGGGAACATGCATGACAAGTTTCAGCTTAATCGGTCAAGCGGTTTCAGAGAAGAAGATGTTTACGGACGACGGACAATCAGGCCATGGCATCATTGCCTTCGGCCCAGATGAGCTAAAAATTCAATTTACCCATCTTATTGTGGAAAGTGAATGTGACTGTCGACCAGCCAACCAACCACACTACATAAAAATATAGAACGGATATTGCTTCACAATCCATCAAAAATATTTGATTATTTAACATGCTAAAATTGAGCAATTATGATGAAAACTCACAACAGGTTCAATGTTGAAATCACAGGACACCTGCCAGGTGATATTGACACAGCTTGCATCATCCACATGTTCCGGTTTGACATGTTTCGGTGGAGACTTCAAATCTGTAGATAATCAAGACAGAAACACTCACATATATGTTAGTGATCTTAATGTATAAACCAACAGAGCACAGAAGCAATCAGAGATTGTATGTATGGATGCATGCCCCAATCATCCCCCCCTCCAGCCAAAAATTGTCATGTCCTATAAAGCAAATATTGACATTCAAGATGAAGGGCCATAACTCTGGAGAAACCATCTATCATGGAAACAAGTAACTAACCTGACAGTGCAAGGGATTCATAGAAGTCATTTTCTTTAGGACCATTCATAGTCAAATCGAGTTTTTTTCTGGCAAATTCAGTTTTTAGCATGCTTTTGGCAGTAAAAATTGAGTTTAATCAAATTTTCAGGACCGTTTGCTTTATATACTACATACATGTATAATTGGTACATGAATGTGATATTAAGGAATATTTGCTTCTTTTATAAGTGCTTTAGAATTAAACTATTGGCTTTTCACATGAAATTCAACCAGCCGGACAATATTATAATTTCTACTCCAAGCATATATCCAGTATTCTTTGAACTCCCATTGCACTTAAAAATGGAGCGAGAGACGGAGTGAAATCCGAAAATCTCCTGTTGATAAAACGCACCTCGGGAAATTAACTCGACAAAATAAAATGGAAAGCAATAAAATAGCATTTGTTCAACTAGATCAGCCTATACTTTAGCTGTCAGAATTGAGCAGCTTTTCCTAACCTGCTAGAGGAAACAGGTACATGTATAAAGTTCATAAAGGACCACTCTCCCCGTTAAATTATTGAATGTATGGTTTTTATTTCACAACACTTTAACTAAATGTAGCTGTTTCAAACATGGGAGACAACTCCAAAGGACAAATGCCATATACATGTAGGGGAGAGAAAACTGAATATTCCAACCTAACACAAAAAGACAGCTAAACTTGATTCAGTTTTGGAGGATTGTGACCTTGACCTTTGACAAACTGATCTCAAAATGTATGGCTCCTCCTTGCCATGCGAGTAAGGTATACTCAAAGTTTGGTACCAATCCATACCTTGAAACTGGAGATATCGCACGGACAACAAATGTTAATGGATGAATGGACTGAACGCAACATCGCATTACACGACCTTGTCTTCGACAGGCATATGAAAATGTGACTTTTAATGATTTCTTGATTTTGGGGTCACACAGTGATCGTGACCTACCGACACAAAAAACATGAATTGCAGGCAAGCACCTAAAAGGTGCATGGACCCCTCAGCCTGTTTTTTTTCAAGTAGAATCAGGGCTGCATCTCGAGCCAATTTAGTTTCGGAAAACATATGGGCGCCCAAAACTCAAATGAAACAAAAAATGAAAGTGTTGTTGTTGTTCAATTTGAAAGGATTTCTGAAGGAAATACTCCTAGAAAAAGCTTCTGAGAACCTCAATATCGATTCGATTGCATAGCTGGGTATTGAATTCCATGTTAATAAACCTCTGTTTTGTGATTGATCACAGGCTCTTTGCGCCGAAATTCACTTAAAAAAATTGGACCCTCAATAATGAATTACGAAAAGGAAGTGGGAGTTTGGGATCGGAACCTGCAAAAAATCCCTGGATACCATACAGGGCTCTCAAGGAGAGGCGAGCGATCACTCGCGCGCGCCTCCTGCTCGCCTGAAATAAATACGAAGCTGCGCATCTGAAAACCCCTCGGCTCTGGGCACCAGCCATTCATAATGTATTCAATTTGAAGCAAGACTTCAGGAACACCAAGCAGTCAAGTGACAAATATACAGATTATGAAAAATTTGCCATTAGAAATGGCCTCTAAGGTTTATGTCCAATCAGAGAAGTCGGTATTCATTACATAAGTCTGTTGATGCATCGATGATGTATACCAAATTTTGTCATAGAGCATTTGAAAATTATCAGAGATAGAGATCATTAATGATTTCGCATAAATTAAAGATGGCCGCCCATCCTTCCCACTACTCAGAGAAACTGATGTGGTTATTCATTGCAAGTGTCTTGATACATGGATGCTGTATACCAAGTTTCATATACATGTAGAACACTGAAATGGTATGAAAGATATACATCATCAAAGATTTTGCATAAATTAAAGATGGCCACCAAGGTTTCCGCCCAATCAGAAACACCAGAACTGTCATTTATCGTAAGTCTATTGATGCATCGATGATATATGCCAAATTTTACATCGAGCACTCGAACGGTATCAGAGATAGAGATCATTAATGATTTCGCATAAATTAAAGATGGCCGCCCATCCTTCCTGCCACTCAGAGGAACTGATGTGGTTATACATTGCAGGTCTCTTGATACATCGATGCTGTATACCAAGTTTCGTATAGAACACTTGAATGGTATCAAAGATATATATCATTAAAGATTTTGCATAAATTAAAGATGGCCGCCAAGGTTTCCACCGAATCAGGGAAACTGGTTTGGTCATTCCTTTGAAGTTTCTTGATGCATCGATGATCTATACCAAGTTCACGGAACAGTGAAATGGTACCTAAGATACACAAGATTAATGATTTCGCATAAATTAAATATGGCCGCCAAAGTTTCCAACCAATCAGGTCCAGATTCAATAGGGTTCTGGGTCATGAGCATATGGATGTGCAGTGCAAGTTTGGTGTGCCTAGGGTAAGCCGTTCTAAAGATATCTTGGTAACGAGAAAGCTGTGATGGTTTCGCATAAATTAAAGATGGCCACCAAAGTTTCCAACCAATCAGGTCCAGATTCAATAGGGTTCTGCGTCACGCGCATACGGATGTGCACTGCAAGTTTGGTGTGCCTAGGGTAAGTCGTTCTGAAGATATCTTGGTAACGAGAAAGGTGTGATGGATGGACGGTACGACAGACAGACGGACAGACGTACATGACGACGACAATACCCTTCGGCCAAATTTTGGCCGAGGGGTAAAAAATGGCGAGTGGTTCACCACTCGCCTGTTTTCGTCGGTCAGAATAAAATTTAATGACATCTTCAGCTGTTGCTGTCAAGTTCTTGGCTCCAAAATATCTTGTTGTTCATCATTGGCACGTTTCATAGGTCAGAATAAAATTTAATGACATCTTCAGCTGTCGTAAAATTCTTGGTTTCGTAAAGATCTTGTTGTTCAGCAATTTCGGAAGGCTTCCCGCCATTTCCGCTTCATGTGTTTGTGCAAAAAGTAAAACCCTGTATCGGAACGAAATTACAGATCCGTTACGGGTAGACTGGTTGCCTCCCTTGTATTTCCATACAGACACGTTTTGAGCCGTGGGTTATGATTTCCACAAATATAAAATCCGTTAAACACCACGGCTCAAACCACCATGGCATCACGCCGTTTTAAACGTTAGTTTCCGATTTTGTTTTACATTACATCACTCCGTTTTAAACATTAGTTTTCGATATTGATTTACTCTCACTGTTACGCGGACTTGACTTTCATCCCACGATCAAGTCTCACGCAATTCCGGTGCCAAGCACGCGTGCGTTTTCGTTCGTGACAATTTTGTCACTGTTAGCAAGCTGTTATCGGAAAATTGCACGATGTCGAATCCGAAAGGAAAGCGGATAGAACTATCGACGTACCTAAAATGGGGAGAGGAACTTACATTAGCGTTCCGAATTAAAGAAGACTACAACACCGTTCTGAACCGCGCATATGTGACCCACATATTCTGTGATGTACTTGTAGAAGTAATTTCAGCATTTCACTTGCCTCAGGAATTTCTCAGGCGAGTGATAAAAGCACTCGCCTCACTCGCCTGAGCTTAAATTCAGGCTAGTGACGAATCACTCGCCTTCATTTTGCTCCTTGAGAGCCCTGCCATATATAACAGACTTCAGTTTCACATGAGTGGTGTGCTGGGATTACAGCATGCAAGAAAGTGTAGCTCTATCAGTGGCAATTTATGCATTGCACAAGTGTGATAACAAGTAAACACACTGATTGACACAGACCCACCCTTATCATTATTTGGGGGGGGAGGGGGGGGGGCATAAGCTCCAGGTATGCAAACTGGTTCAAAATTGCCCAGAGTCAGGCTAAAAATGGGTTCTCCTAATCACTCGTTTTAAATAATTTCCAAGGTACAGTAACATGTTTGGTGACAAAAATTGAAGCATTATGTTGTATCAGTTAAATGTGTGAACACAAATATGGTTCATGCAAAAGTTTTAGGATAAATCATATGATGTAGAATGGAATGATTTAATAGCAAAATTAAAAGAAAAATGTTGTCCTTCATTCAATGAGAATCTTGAATGGGCAAGGCTTTCTTGTATCATGGAACCTTCAAAATTCACACTGAAACATGCAACCAAGGGTTCCCGATGGGCATAGATAACAGTGCAAAAGCTAAGCCATCAATAAATAATAAAAAAAAAAATTAAAAATCATGAAATGATCACAGCCATCTGAAAATCTAATCATTTCATCAGTGAACATTCAGGAAGCTCTCACCAAAGTTTTGTCAGGCCCGACTTGATAGATCCGCAGATATTCAGCGGACAAGAACATGTTAATGGGCATAGATAACAGTGCAAAAGCTGAGCCATCAATAAATAAAAATAAAAACAAGAGCCCAAGGGGCTTCAATATACGCCCGTATATCTGGAATTACATTGGTTCAAATTTCAAGATTGTTTGATAGCCTTGATTTCAATTGATCTAGCAATCCAGAGAAAGGTCTACAGTTTTTTGCTTATAAGAATGTAACATATATCACATCTTATATTGAATGATAAACTAAAATGAGCTCAACTCTTGGTAACCAGTTGACCTTGAAGCAATAGCTTAGAGCTCACATATCCCACACTGAAATCGACAATAGTCAAACACAAGAAAATAGTAGTTTTCCTGCAAATGAATTCCTTTCAGATGAGAGAATTTTCCATGAAGGAAGAAGAAAGAGATGAAGTAAACCTTTGTCCTTGAGTTAATAAACAGGTGTGAAGTTCATAAAGGACTCCTCTCCCCGTTAAATTAGTAAATGTATGGTTTTTATTTCACAACAGTTTAACTAAATGAAGCGTTTCAAACATGGGAGACAACTCAACAGGACAATATCATATAAATGCAGGGGAAAGACTTTTGAATATTCCAACAATATTCCAACACATTTAGTCAGCTAAGCTTGATTCATTTTTGCGACCTAGATCTTTGACAAATTGACCTCATATGTATGGCTCCACTTTGCCATGCGAGTAAGGTATACTCAAAGTTTGGTACCAATCCATACCTTGAAACTAGAGCTATCGCATGGACAACAAATTTTAATGGATGAATGGACAGAACGCAACATCGCATTACACGACCTCGTCTTCGACAGGCATATGTCAATGTGACTTTTAATGATTTCTGATTTTGGGGTCACAGTGACCTTGACCTCAATTTTGATACACAACACATTGTCTTCCCTCAATCTAACAATGCACACAAAAAATCATGATTTTTAATGATTTCCTGATTTTGGGGTCACAGTGGCCTTGACCTTTGACCTTGACCTAAATTTTGGTACATGACAAACCGTCTCCCCTCAATTTCTCAATGGACACAAAAATTAATGATTTTTAACAATTTCACGATTTTGGGGTCACAGTGACCTTGACCTTTGACCTTGACCTACATTTTGGTATGTGACTCATCGTATTTCCCTAATGTATCTACTGACACAAAAAATGTTATTTTTAATACTTTCCTAATTTTGGGGTCGCTGACCTTTGACCTTGACCTAATTTTTGGTACGCATCACTTCATTTCCGCCTATTGAACCCACTCACAAAAAATTAGAAATTTTTAACGATTTCCTGATTTTTTAATCACACTGACCTTTGACCTCTGACCTTGACCTACATTTAATATGCAACACATCGTTCCCCCCTAGGGCATCCACTCACCAAAAATTAGAACTTTAGATAGAAAACTGTCAACGATCAATGATTTCCTGATTTTTGGCAACAGTGACCTTTGACCTCTGACCTCTGACCTCGACCTCAATTTTGGTACGCGACACATCGTCTCCACCTGGCGTATCCACTCACAAAAAATTGCAACTGTGGATAGAAAACGTTCAGAGATATAGACCGGACACAAACACTTCAGTGATTTCCTGTTTTTTAGGCCAGTGACCTTTGACCTATGACCTTGACCTTCATTTTGGTACGCGACACATCGTCTCCCCGTAGGGTATCCACTCACCAAAAATTGGAGCTGTGGATAGGAAACTGTCCCAGATATAGACCGGACACGAGAACAGGACAGACGGACAGACGGACGGAAACCGCCATCCCATAATACGACCGCCTTTTGGGCGGGCGTATAAGTAACACAGGAAGGAAGCAATCAGAGATTGCTCAATTGTATGCCCCCCCTTCCACTTTAATCCGATACTGCCCCGCCATTGTTCTGTTCTTTATTGGTTGGTGGAGGCCTAATTTGGATAATTATAAAAATTCTGTTTCAGTCACTTTTTTGCCATGCCGTACATACTACATATTCCAAATATCAAGCAACAAGTGATAATACGATGCTTCGATGCAAGATGGTCGCCAGGGCTTTCGCCAAATCCGAAAATGTGACCTGGTTATGAGACCTACATTCCTTGGGAGTATATTGTGGTGAAATTATGAAGCGATCAGTGAATTTTGTACCCAATTCACTGTTTTTGGAGCAATTTCATACTTCAGGACCTATGTTGTCTGCTTTGGAATGTAGAATAACATATAATATAGCCATTTTCCTGGTTCAAATCAGTTATGGACTGAGATCCAGCTTGGACAAATAAATATATCCCATTCACTTAGGTTTAAACAAAGGGCCATAACTCTTGAAAATATAACCAAAAACAGAGAAACTTCACTGACCACATATCATGCGTATTTCATACTTGTTCATACAATATTCACCGAGATCCAGCCCTACAAATCCCAATTCACAAAGATTTGAAGAAAAAAGGGCCATAACTCTTGAAAATATAGGCGAAATGTGAAGAAACTTCACGCTGCACAACTACAGGGCACTGATCACATATCCTGCAAATTTCATAATTGTTCATACAATATTCACCGAGATCCAGCCCGGATAAGTTCCAATTCACAAAGATTTGAAGAAAAAAGGGCCAGAACTCTTGAAAATATATGCGAAACGCGGAGAAACTTCACGCTGCACAACTACAGGGCACTGATCACATATCCTGCAAATTTCATAATTGTTCATACAATATTCACCGAGATCCAGCCCGGACAAGTTCCAATTCACAAAGATTTGAAGAAAAAAAGGGCCATAACTCTTGAAAATATATGCGAAACGCGGAGAAAATTCACGCTGCACAACTACAGGGCACTGACCACACATCCTGCAAATTTCATAATTGTCCATACAATATTAACCGAGATCCAGCCCGGACAAGTCCCAATTCACGG
Organism: Hanleya hanleyi; assembly: GCA_036873755.1. Taxonomy (NCBI): domain Eukaryota; kingdom Metazoa; phylum Mollusca; class Polyplacophora; order Lepidopleurida; family Hanleyidae; genus Hanleya; species Hanleya hanleyi. The sequence continues at coordinate 30,612 of JAVTVY010034738.1, read as the reverse complement.
AGAATTCAGGAACAAAGGGCCATAACTCTTCAAAATATAAGCGAAACGTGGAGAAACTTTACGCTGCACAACTGTGGGTCATTGACCACATATCATGCAAATTTCATACTTGTCCATACAATATTAACCAAGATCCAGCCCGGACAAGTCCCATTCACAGAGATTTCAGAAAAAGGACCATAACTCTTGAAAATTATACCGGAACTCGGAAAAAACTCCACGCTGCACAACTACGAGCCACTGGCCACATTCCATGCAAGTTTCGATCCTGTCCATCAAATATTAACCGAGATATTGCCCGGACAAGAAATTCGGACGGACAGACGGACGGACGGATGGACAGACGGACGGACAAAGCGATCGCTATATGCCCCCCCTCTAGTTAGAGGGGGGGCATAAAAATCATGAAATCATCATAGCCATCTGAAAATCTAATCATTTCATCAGTCAATATTCAGGAAGCTCTCACCAAAGTTTGGTCAGGCCCGACTTCATAGATCTGCAGATATTCAGCGGACAAGAACATGTTGACGGACGTACGTACATGGCAACGACAAGACCCCACAGCCCTATGGGCTGAGGGGTAAAAAGGTGATTTTTAAATATTTTTTGATTCTGGTGTCACAGTGACCTTGACCTAATTTTTGGTATGCGACACTTCATTTCCCCCTATTGAATCCACTTACAATTTTTTTAATTTTTTTAATGATTTCCTGATTTTTCGATCACACTGACCTTTGACCTTGATTCTGGGGTCACAGTGACCTTGACTATTGCCTTGGATCAAAATTTTGGTACATGACAAAACGGCTACCCGTACTTCCTCTATTTCCTGATTTTGGGGTTACAGTGACCTTTGACGTTCGACCTTGACCTAACTTTTGGTATGCGACACTTCCATTTCCCCCTATTGAATCCACTCACAAAATATTAGAAATTTTTAATGATTTCCTGATTTTTCAGTCACACTGACTTTTGACCTCTGACCTCAACCTACATTCGGTATGCAACACATCGTTCCCCCCTAGGGCATCTACTTATCAAAAATTAGAAATGTAGATAGAAAACTGTCAATGATCAAAGATTTCCTGATTTTAGGCAACAGTGACCTTTGACCTCTGACCTCAATTTTTGTACGCGACACATCGTCTCTACCTAGCGTATCCACTCACAAAAAATTGCAACTGTGGATAGAAAACGTTCACAGATATAGACCGGACACAAACACTTCAGTGATTTCCTGTTTTTCAGGCCAGTGACCTTTGACCTCTGATCTCAACCTTCATTTTGGTATGCGACACATCTCCCCATAGGGTATTCACTCACTAAAAATTGGAACTGTAAATAGAAAACTGTCCGAGATATAGACCGGACACGAGGGACGGACGGACAGAAACTGCCATCACATAATACGTCCGCCTTTTGGCTGGCATATAAAAAGTGGAGAACCAGTTGCATCATGGGATTGACGCATGCACATTGGGTCGGATATGAACTGTGCTATTTTTAGATTTTACTTGTTAGCTCTCATTTGCACACGAACGCAATATGTCAGTAAGGTCAGTTTTCAACGCAAAAAATTTATCGAAACTCGCAAAAAAACGGACTGTGCACATCTGCAGCATACTTAACAGCTTCCATGCAAATTTAAAGTTTTCAAAACTTTGCAGTATGGCAACATGAAAGGTTTATAAAATGTTGTACATTGAATGATGGGAAGTATTGAGTGTGTAAAGTTATGTCAGTGACAAACTAACTTAGCATGGCTGAATGAGGTCAAGGCCATGGTGGTCATATTTGATCATGCAGGTTGCCTAAAAACATTCCCAATCATCGTCTCACTCATATCAAACCACCAGGCTGTTTAGCTGGGATTTGAAAACAGGGTGTTTCAATTCCGCATTTTTCCTCTTTTACTTGAGAACAGGGCGTCTCTCTCCTATCTCTTCCTGCAAACCACTGTCCAATTTTGATGTCAATTGGAAACATTATTTTTTAGTTATTGCAGTGACAAGCTTATTTAGCATGGATGAATAGGGGTAAAGGCTATGGCGGCCATCCTGGATAATGCAGGTGACTGAAAACCATTCTCAGCCATCGTCGCACTCATATCAAGCCACTGCACTGTCCAAGTTTGATGTCAATCGGACCAACTGTTTTGGAGTTATTGCAATGGCAAGCTTATTTAGCATGGCAAAATGGGAGTAAAGGCTATGGTGGCCATACTGGACTATGCAGGTCGCCGAAAACAATCCCAGTGATTGTCTCACTCATACAAAACCATTGTCTTAAGTTTGATTTCAATCAAAAAATTGTTTTTATCGCACTGACAAGGAAAGTGCGACAGAATGACAGAGTGACAAACAGAGCAAATCCTGAAGTCCCGCAGGGACAATAAATAAATAAAACATAAACAATAAAAAAAAGTTTGCCTAGGACACTAACCATGGTGTTAAAAGGATTAGGACCCTACCCATGTGGTTTCCGGGTGTGAAAATGAACAGGAACCAAATGCAATGATACAACAGAAATAGTGTTGAGAGCGACATTAAATCATATTCACTCACTCACTTCTCAAGTCACTAAAGGGACACTCACTTTTTATGGGACCTTATACAAACATCATTGAGAAATCCTTCCAAGCTGCTTGTACATGTCCTGTCAGTGGCACTGAGAGCTAATCTATGGTGAAGGGGTCTGAAAGGATCCCCATACAATATTTAACACATTTCAGGTACGAAAATATTTTGGGAGTTTGACAGTATTCTTAGAGCATTTATTAAACTTATTTACCCCCCCCCCCCCAACACCTACACCTATGTGTACACATTCATTTCCCACAACAGTCAAAGAAAAACATAAAGGGAAGATAACCATACCTGCCGAAGTCTTCTCCACAACTGGTCTACTCAATGGGCCTTTTGTTGGTCCACTGACAGCTACCTGGAATGTGTATGATTCGCAGGGCACTAAACTGTCAATTGTCACCGCCTCTTTGTTAGTGTTGATGCTATAAGCTTTCTTCAAGTCTTTCAAGTCCTGCTCATTGTAGTCATAGAACACTGTAAAATTCTGAGGTGAAGAAGAAATTGTAGCGGTATGTATCAAAACCAGTTCTACCATCAAGTATTTGATATATGCAGCAGAAAAAGTCATGAGAGGTTGTATACATACATGGTCAGCTAGAATAAAGCAGAACAAATTTGTACGCATATGGTGGAGGAAGAATGTAACATTTTAGATCTGAAGAACTGTTTCTTGCTATACCAAAGGGAAATACAATACAAAACTGCGCATCTGAAACCCTTCGTCTCTGGGCGGCAGCCATTCTTAATGTATTCAATTCCAACCATACTACTTTGAAGACGTCAGGAACACCGAACAGTCAAGTGGCAAATATACAGATTACTAAAACTTTTGCAATAAGATATGGCCACCAAGGTTTCTGTCCGAGAAACCAGCTGTCATTAATTGACTCTTGATGTATCAATGATGTATACCAAGTACCATACTGAACATTTGAACAGTATCAAAGTTTTCCACCTAAACAGAGAAACTGATTGTCATTAATTGTAAGTTCCTCGATGTATCGATGATTTATAGTTTCAAATGAAGCACTAAAATGGTATCAAAGACATAGATCATTGAGATTTTGCATAAATTAAAAATGGCCACCAAGATTTCCACCCAATCAGAGAAACCAGTTCTGTCATTCATTGTAATTCTCTTGATGCATGATGATGTGTACACAAAATTTTACATCAAGCACTCGAACGGTATCAGAGATAGGGATCATTAATGATGATCTCTTGATACACCAACGCTGTATACCAAATTTTGTATAGAACACTTAAATGGTATCAGAGATATACATCATTCAAGATTCTACATAAATTAAAGATGGCCGCCAAGGTTTTCACCCAATCAGGGAAACTGGTTCGGTCATTCCCTAAAAGTTTCTTGATGTATCGATGATCTATACCAAGTTCCACACTGAACAGCGAAATGGTGGGTGAAACGCAATCTGCAGCAACATGTCATGGTATATTCATAACCAGTTTGAGAAGGTGAGTGGTTCAAGTTATTGCTCAGAAACACAATTTGCCACCAGGTGGTGCCACCTCTAGATGCAGTGGGCAAAACACAATCCCGAGCGATATCTGATGGCATGGTATATACATACCAAATTTGAAAAGAATCGGATGAGAGGCTCTTAAGTTATTGCCTGGAAATGCATATGTATACAGGCCTTCAAGTGGCTCACAGTGAAAATATAGGAGGAAATTTGCAAAAATATAGGAGAAATATAGGAATTTTCTGAAGAAAATATAGGAAATAACGGAGTGTAAGATAGGTCTGTACTACATTGTATGTTCCAAACTTGGTAGTTTTCTGGTGTTTAAAGTGATCGTGTACATTCAAGGAAAGTTGCCATAAAATGAAAGACCATTGCAAACAGTGTGGGAAAATATTTATTGCAATTTTTACGATTTTATTACACGGAGTAAACTGCAAATAAAGCATGCCATGGTATTCTATGGTGATCTGTTGCAATCATATCTAGGTCCAGTGACGTCACACAGCCTGAATACATATACGTCAAACATTTTATGCACTTTCCAATGCTTGATTCAAGTTGAATCAAGCATTGGAAAGTGCATCAAGCTTAAGGTGTGCATACTTTGAGTTTCAACAGAGTCTCACTGTTCTAATGTGAATGTTTCACCAAAATCTGGGAGATGGTACATGTAACTCAAAAGTGTCAAGACAATTTGAATCTTGCATTTAATTTCTCCGATTTTGGTGAAACATGCACATTGGAACAGTGAGTCTGGTCAAAGTATACACACCTTAAGCTTGAATCAAGCATTGGAAAGTGCATACAAAGTTTGAAATATATGTATTAAGGCAGTGTGACGGCACTGGACCTAGATATGATTGCAACAGAACACCATAGAAAACCATGAGCACTTTATTTGCAGTTTACTCTGTGTAATAAAATCGTAAAAATTTCAATAAATATTTTTTCGACATTGTTGGCAATGGTCTTTCCTTTGATGGAAACTTTACTTGAGCAGGTTAGGGCGATCCCGCTCTCTAAAATGAAGGTAAAAAAGGTCGTTTTAGCATAATAACTTTTGACTCCTTCTTAACCAATGTATCAAAATTTCAGGCGCATTGATTTATCTATTGTTCCATTTCATCAAATTAATTAGCCATGTGAAGAACCAGCCTATCTTGTTTAAACAGTGCGAAGGATGTTTGGCCTATTATTATGCAAATTAGATAGATGACAATTTACTTTTTTACTACCATTTAATGCAGATAGATATGTCTGTATGTGCCTCAAGAGGATTTTGCTGAATTCATTATGCGAACTGATTTATTGAGCGAAAATGACCCTTTTTACCTACAAGTTAGAGAGCGGGATTCCCCTAACCTGTTGAGGTCTTACGATCACTTTAATCAAATTACTTTCACTGAATGAAAGTGGTGGTGGTCTTTCAGGTGATCTGTTCTGTTATTTGATTCAGCATAGAGAGATTGAACTGTTTTCATATTTGCCGAGCGAAGCGAGGCGAAAAAAAAATTCTGAATAGTATTTCCTCATGCCAGTTTGACTCATTACAGAGCATTGATGAAAGTTTTCATGAGAAAAAGTCAAAATATAGGAAATATAGGAGGTTTTGAGGAAAATATAGGAATGACTCGGAAATATAGGAGGCACTTGAAGGCCTGCATATAGGATTTTATCACCAGATGGGGCCAACTGTTAGCAAAAGTAGTCAAAATGCAATCCCAGGTGACACCTCAAAGCCTGGTATAAGCATACCAAATTCGAGAAGAAACCGATGAGCAGCTCTCAAGTTATTGCCCGGAAACGGATTTCAGATGGACAGACAGATGAATGGATGGATGCACTGACACATGGATAGATGGACAATCAGTATCCACTATACTTTGTAGTATGTACAGGGGTATAAAAAGAGACCAGGTATCCACATATCTATAGGAAAAGATATGTAAAGTTATGATCTTATTGCCCTGACCCGAAAATTCAAAAATAAAGCCTCTTTGTACTACAAACTTAGATGTGTGTTACCCTGCTGATAGTGGCACAAATGGATACTTAACTACCATTTATAAGTGTTCAAGGTGTGGAAATTTCACAAATTACAACTGAAGCATAATTAAAGCCAACTCACTAATTGGTGAATGGTAATTCACAAGCAGAAAAGGTTGTGGAGAATTAAACTTTAGCTTTAAACTAGCACTAGCTTTTTCTAGCTATGTGGTTATCTCCCTTCGTCCACTAAACTGCAGAACAAGTTTTGGTGCATTCAATATATGTAGATTTCTGTAGATCAGGAAAATGCTTGCACCATTCCATGAATATTTTGGAAGTAGAAGTAGAATGGACAGAAAACATTTCTGAATACACAGAAAATTATTATGTAAATGATTTGACTACAACTAAATTTTAGAAACTTACCACAAGAATGCCCATAATATATAATGTCGGAATTGAACCATGACGCAGATGGACAAAAAAGTGGACGGACAGAAAGACAAACAAGGACCTGACCAAGAAACATACAAAAGGCACATCTACAGACAACATTCTACATTGGACAGAAGTTTCATTGACCTGCCTTCAGTAGTTATCAAGATATGGAGTTGGGGGAAAAGAGGACGGATGAACAGATGGATGACGAACGAGGTGACAACAATACCCCTGAGCCCAATTGGGCTGAGGGGAAAAATGGCGGCCAGTCTCCCCCCAATCAGGTCCAGATTCAATAGGGTTCTGGGTCACGAGCATATGGATGTGCCCAGGTAAGTCATTCTAAAGGTATCTTTGTAACGAGAAAGCCATGACGGATGTACATGACAACGACAACACCCTTTGGCCAAATATTGGCCAAGGGTCAATAAAACTTGTTTTGGGGGATGTTACTCTGGAATATCGGTTTATGTTCCCTGAGGAAAACGGCAAATATATTCGTTCTCTCATCCAAGTCAGAATGGTCGTGATGGTTCAAGGGATAAGATTAGTCATGATGGTTCAAGGGTTAAGACTAGAGGTTCCGCTTTGACCCTTGAGTTGCCGCTCTGGCATGAAGCCTATGCTGGTTGTTTTTTTGAGCAAAAACATACGTCTCCCCCAACCTCCCACCTTGCCTTGAATGGGCACATAATTTAAGGGAAAGTGCTATAAAATTAATGTAGCAATAAGTATCTTAAACAAAGCTGCATATCTAAACATGTTAATTACAAAGAAGCGATTATCATTGTATATACATGTACAAGTAGATGAACGGATGGACGGACACCGGACACGGATGAATGCATGCACACATACACCAAAACCTGATCGAATGAGGGGCTATCCCAATGAAGCTTCCACCCAAATTTGGTGAAATTCCGTCCAGTAGTTCTCCAGATATCTTGCAGGCAAGCCCTGTATATACATGTACAAGTAGATGGACGGACGGACGGACACCGGACATGGATGAATGCACGTACACACACCAAATTGAGGGGGCTATCCCACTGAAGCTTCCATCCAAGTGGGGTGAAATTCCGTCCAGTAGTTCTCAAGATATCTTGCAGACAAGGCCTGTATATACATGTACAAGTAGATGGGCGGACGGACAGACACCGGACACGGATGAACGCATGCACACACACCAAAACCTAGTCAAATGAGGGGGCTATCCCAATGAAGCTTCCATCCAAGTTTGGTGAAATTCCGTCCAGTAGTTCTCCAGATATCTTGCAGACAAGCCTTGTATATACATGTACAAGTAGATGGACGGACGGACGGACACCAGACACGGATGAATGCACGCACACACACCAAAACCTAATCAAATGAGAGGGCTATCCCACTGAAGCTCCCATCCAAGTGGGGTGAAATTCCGCCCAGTAGTTCTCAAGATATCTTGCAGACAAGGCCTGTATATACATGTACAAGTAGATGGACGGATGGATGGACACCGGACACGGATGATTGCACCCACATACACCAAAACCTAATCAAATGAGGGAGCTATCCCAATGAAGCTTCCATCCAAGTTTGGTGAAATTCCGTCCAGTAGTTCTCCAGATATCTTGCAGACAAGCCCTGTATATACATGTACAAGTAGATGGACGGACGGACGGACACCGGACATGGATGAATGCACGCACACACACCAAAACCTAATCAAATGAGGGGGCTATCCCACTGAAGCTTCCATCCAAGTGGGGTGAAATTCCGTCCAGTAGTTCTCAAGATATCTTGCAGACAAGGCCTGTATATACATGTACAAGTAGATGGATGGACGGACGGACACCGGACACGGATGAATGCACGCACATGCACCAAAACCTAATCAAATGAGGGGGCTATCCCAATGAAGCTTCCATCCAAATTTGGTGAAATTCCATCCAGTAGTTCTCAAGATATCTTGCAGACAAGGCAAGGGGACGGACAGACATCCATCCAGACAGCCAGGCATCCATCCAGACAGACAGACAGACAGCACAAACACTAGATGTCTCCCCCCAACATAGTTGGGGGAGACATAATTATCCCAAGATAATTTATCCCAAGAACTAACAAGACAGCTAGTGTAAATTGCAGACTGTTAGCAGAATGTCTGTCTGTAGAAGCCAGGAAAAATTAGAAGAAATAGGGTATTAAGTTAGGGTAGGAAACAATTAACCCCCTCCCCTCTGGAGAGTTTCTGGTGATGCCCAAGCAGATACTTACATCAACACCTGGCATTGCCGCCCAGCTCATATGGACAGAAGTGGGCCCGACAGAATAGACCTTCACATTGGCAGGAGGCTTAATGGCCTGACCTATAATCATAGAGTACATGTACATATATAGCCACAGAGAACTGTAACAACATGAGGAATGTAATCAGTAGTCAGGGATTCATACAAGTCAAATATTTTACCACCGAAAACTCAATATTACTCAAAATTGAGTTTTCCCAATGGTGAAATTGAGTTTTCAACTTGTTTTACCGCCGATCCAAACATTGCGATCGAGTTTTCAATTTTTTTTACCACCGATTCACTTATTGGTATTGAGTTCTCAAATGTTTCAACCACCACCATGCTGGTGTCAATAACACATGATATTGATGGTTCAGCGGTAGTTGATAATGGCACTTTCCAAAATAGATTCATATTACTCCATATTCAATATTTCAGTTCAACTTTAATTAAGGCATTAGCCATCTGTCTAAGCCATTTACTTATGTGGTTCATCATAAAACATTCACAGAAACAAGAGCTTTTGGTCTGAGCCGATTCATATCGAAAAACATGTAATGTACATTGAAACTAACCACGGAAATGAACATCCAACTTCTGATCATTTAGACAAAAATAATATTTTATTCCATCAGGAGGTATAACTCTTAAAATCATGCTTAGCAAGTCTGAAAAATTTGAAGAGAATCGTGTCAAAACTCTAGGCTGATTCTACAATGTTTTAATTGATTAGTACATTGCAATGAATTGGAGAAATGGTGAAGTCTGAATCCCAATAACTTTGACAAAAATCTGAATTGTCTAAAAAAAAAAACAACAGGTGCACATGAGGCATGCATGTGAAGTTTCAAAATCATCCTGTAGAAATTGTGGAGTTAAATGTCAGTGATACACTGAAATTATGTCAACACTTATTGATTACACAACCACGATTTGACATACAAAAGGACAGAAGGGCAGACAGAGTAAAACAAATAATGCTTGGCAAAGAAATGGCAAAGTCTGATTCCAGTGAGTTTTTTATCCTTGGAAAAATGCGCACCAAACACGCACGAAAAAAACTGAGTTGTAGTGAATAAATATTGAGATCTTCAAGAGATAAGTCGAGTTCCCAACTGAAAATGTTGAGTTGTCCGGACAAATTATCAAGCAAAATCGTTGTTGTTGTTGTTGCCTTCACTCTTTCAACTAGCGAGTGTTACTGTTAGACGTTAGCGCTTGTCCGCTTGTCGGGAGCAAGTAAAAATCGGCACGGGCAATGCAACGTTCATGTCAGCTGCCCGTATTGGCAAGCACGATTTTCTTCCGATTAAAATACTCACTGACGAAGTTTTATTGAGCTCTTATTCTCCGAAATAAAGCGTCAGAATCACTCAGCTTGTTCTGGTTCTGGTTTCGTTTTCGACTTGAAGTTGCTAGGCATGAACAGTCGATATAAATATCTATAGGCTGACTGCACCTCAATATAGTGAAGTTCATTCAATTTATCCATTAGTTCTGCCTTTCAAGCGGATCGTGTGCAAATCTTGCGGGAGATTAACAACAACAACACCACACGTGGTAGCACGCTTTCTGCGCCTGTGAAAGGTAAACTTATTGTCATTTTCGCGGTAAGATCGTCATTCGATTGAGTTTATTTCGTAATTTGGGGCTGTCAAATTAACTTTGACCATGTCTGGCGAATTGAGTTTTCCACAAAAAATTGAGTATTTGTCCAGTAAAACGAAAGCAATTGAGTTTCTCGCCATACGAATTGAGTTTTCAATTTTTTTTTACCACCGAATACCGGTGGTAAAAACCGACTTGCATGAATCCCTGGTAGTATATTAGTATATTATAGGTCTAGAAACAGAATCAGTATTTCATCATGATACAGAAGTATGCTCCGGATCTGCATGGATACTGCAAACATTTCTCACATGGTTCTCATTCTACAGCAGTTAAAAACACAGGAAGGAAGCAATTAGAGATTGCTCAATTGTATGCCCCCCGTTCCACTTTAATCCGACACTGCCCCGCCATTGTTCTGCATTTCTTTATTGGTTGGTGGAGGCCTAATTTGGATAATTATAAAAATTCTGTCTCAGTCACTTTTTTGCCATGCCTCACATAATTACATATTCCAAGTATTAAGCAACAAGTGATACTACGATGCTTCGATGCAAGATGGTCGCCAGGGCTTTCACCAAATCCGAAAATGTGACCTGGTTATGAGACCTACATTCATTGGGAGTATATTGTGGTGAAATTATGAAGCGATCAGTGAACTTTGAATTTTGCACCCAATTCACTCTTTTTGGGGCAATTTCATACTTCAGGACCTATGTTGTCTGCTTTGGAATGTAGAATAACATATAATATAGCCATTTTCCTGGTTCAAATCAGTTATGGACTGAGATCCAGCTTGGACAAATAAATATATCCCATTCACTTAGGTTTAAACAAAGGGCCATAACTCTTGAAAATATAACCGAAAACAGAGTAACTTCACGCTGCACACCTATGGGTCACTCACCACGTCATGCAAATTTCATACTTGTTCATACAATATTAACCGAGATCCAGACTTACAAATCCCAATTCACGAAGATTTGAAGAAAAAAGGGCCAGAACTCTTGAAAATATAGGCGAAATGTGGAGAAACTTCACGCTGCACAACTACAGGGCACTGACCACACATCCTGCAAATTTCATAATTGTCCATACAATATTAATCGAGATCCAGCCCGGACAAGTCCCAATTCATGGAGAATTCAGGAACAAAGGGCTATAACTCTTGAAAATATGAGCGAAACGTGGAGTAACTTTACGCTGCACAACTGTGGGTCACTAACCACATATCATGCACATTTCATGCTTGTCCATACAATATTAACCAAGATACACCCCGGACAAGTCCCACTCACAGAGATTTCAGAAAAAGGGCCATAACTCTTGAAAATTATACCGGAACTCGGAAAAAACTCTACGCTGCACAACTACGAGCCACTGGCCACATTCTATGCAAGTTTCAATCCTGTCCATCAAATATTAACCGAGATATTGCCCGGACAAGATATTCGGACGGACAGACGGACGGACGGACAAAGCGATCGCTATATGCCCCCCCTCTAGTTAGAGGGGGGCATAATAATTTGACATATCACATGCGACAAATATGGTGGAAGAACAAAAATATTCTGAACAAAAACAAAAGGCTTCAAGCAATTCTTGCTTTGAACCCTAATAATAATTTGAACAATAATAAAAGTCTTCCGATTTTCAGTGGGAGCCAAGTAATATAGAGTTTTAATAGGAATACGAAGCTGCGCATCTAAAACCTCTCGGGTCTGGGTGCCAGCCATTCACAATCTATCCAATTTGAACCATACATGTACTACTTTGAAGATTTCAGGAACATCAAGCAGTCAAGTGACAAATATACAGATTATCAAAAAACTTGCAATCAGAAATGACCGCAAAGTTTTCCGTCCAATCCGAGAAACCGGCAGTCATTACTTGTCTCTTGATGTACATGTATCTATGACGTATACCAAGCATACTGAACACTTGAACAGTATCAAAGGATATATAGATCATCAATGATTTTAAAAATGGTTGCCAAGCTTTCCATCCAATCAGAGAAAACGGTTCGGTCATTCAGTTTTAGTCTCTTGATATACTGATGATGTATACAAAGTCTTGCATCAAACACTTGTTGAACAGTACCACAGGTATAGATTTTGAATAAACTAGAGCATAGTCTGAGGGATGCACACATTTGATCAAAATGATCAGTAAGGCTGCTTACAAGATACCCCCCGTAAGGGCATAGATACATGGGGGTGGTTAACGTTTCACGAGTAAGGCCTCTGTTAATTAATCTTTAGCTTCTCATGACCCGCCCGCATGTTTTTTGTCGTAACAATAATTACGCATTGTTTTAATTATTTGGCATTTTGGCATAACGCCTGCCTACGTGCCGCCGGCAAGTGAATTTTTCCGTCGACAAGTTGCAAAAAATCTACCTGTCGCATGCGGCAAGTAGGATTTCATCTAACAAAAACGATAAAATGCGATCAATATTCGTAAATACCTTTTAGAAGTCTAGATCTATCTGAAGGAACGGACAATCCAAGAAATAATCCATTGAAACTTTATTTCAAGTCGATCTTTGGCCATTGCTGTTCGTGTTCGCTGTCAACATTTCCCGCGTTAAGTGTACTTCTGGTTGTGCGCCAAACCTTGCGCGGTAGTCCGGTGCATGCAAAAGTCGGACCTGTTACCAAAACGGAATTGGACTATCTGTTTTTTTCCAGTTCATACCGATGGTAAATAATATTGTTGGCTTTTTTTTTTTTTCTGGTGGCTGATTCTAATTTATTGGAAGCAGCAATTTACAAGGGGAGACCTATTGATAAATATAAGTAAATATAGTTGGGATCTGGTTAACTCCCCTCAAATTTTCATTCTTTAAAAAGGGTGTTACTTGGATCTAAATTCTATGATATAATGTCACAGGTGCCATTTAAATTTCACATGATTTAGTCAGCAACAAAGCTTTTTGCAGTTCTAATTGCAGAAATTAGGGGAAATAGTTGTCTTTGACATATCAAAGTTGACATCAACTTTCCATTGGTGCTCGAACTTTACCACATACATAACTTCTTTTTTTACTGCAATATCTTAATGCAGCCAAATAATTAATAATTAATAATTACAGCATTCAGCATCATCATAATTTCCTCCCAAGGTCATGAGAAGCTAAAGATTAATTAACAGAGGCCTAAGCTGAATGGGATTGTGGCAGTGGAAATCATCAGTAAGCATGCTTACAAGATACCCCCCGGATGCACATTTGATAGGAATTGACGAGTATTTGTAGAGGAATATAAGTATACATGTTACATGTATGAGTGGCGGCACAGTATGTAACTAGTTGACAATGAGACCTCGCTCGGTTGGAGTGCGGTTAACGGATTGTCTATGCATGTGTCGTGACGATACTCAGATGAGTTTAATGGATTGTTCAGAAAATTGATGTTAATAATGATTGTTGAGAATGGGGTTATGCAGGCATATTGTGTTTTACCTAACTGTTGTTACCACTAGAACCGTGTAGACTTGAAATGGGCTGTTGCAACAGATAGGCGAATTACTGTCATCTGGATAACCATATTGAAGAGGAAAAGGAAGTAAATGGGAAGTGAAATATTAAACTTACTACCTGTAGACGCATATGCAACATCCTGAGCTAGGTCTCATGGTATGGCAGCTACATACAAAATTTGAGAAGAATCTAATCAGCCATTGTCAAGTTATGCTCCAGAAATGGAATGTTACGGACCAACTGAGAAAATTCTGCCCATAGGTGGCGCCACCTGTAGACGCACATGCGCCAAACGCAATCCCAAGCAAGGTCTCATGGTAAGGTAGCTACATACCAAATCTGAGAGGAATCCAATTAGCTGTTGTCAAGTTATGCTCCGGAAACGAAATGTTACGGACCGACAAGAAAAAGTTTTGACCCTAGGTGGCGCCACCTGTAGATGCACATGCGCCAAACGCAATCCCAAGCGAGGTCTCATGGTAAGGTAGCTACATACCAAATTTGAGAGGAATCCAAGTAGCGGTTGTCAAGTTATGCTCCGGAAACGAAATGTTACGAACTGACTTGAGAAACTTTTGACCCTAGGTGGCGCCACCTGTAGACGCACATGCGCCAAACGCAATCCCAAGCGAGGTCTCATGGTATGGCAGCTGCATACCAAATTTGAAAGGAATCCAAGTAGCGGTTGTCAAGTTATGCTCCGGAAACGAAATGTTACGGACTGACATGAGAAACTTTTGACCATAGATGGCGCCACCTGTAGACGCACATGCGCCAAACGCAATCCCAAGCGAGGTCTCATGGTAAGGTAGCTACATACCAAATTTGAGAGGAATCCAAGTAGCGGTTGTCAATTTATGCTCCGGAAACGAAATGTTACGGAATGACCCTAGGTGGCGCCACCTGTAGACGCACATGCGCCAAACGCAATCCCAAGCAAGGTCTCATGGTATGGTAGCTGCATACCAAATTTGAGAGGAATCCAACTGGCGGTTGTCAAGTTATGCTCCGGAAACGAAATGTTACGAACTGACTTGAGAAACTTTTGACCCTAGGTGGCGCCACCTGTAGACGCACATGCGCCAAACGCAATCCCAAGCGAGGTCTCATGGTAATGGTAGCTACATACCAAATTTGAGAGGAATCCAAGTAGCGGTTGTCAAGTTATGCTCCGGAAACGAAATGTTACGGAATGACCCTAGGTGGCGCCACCTGTAGACGCACATGCGCCAAACGCAATCCCAAGCAAGGTCTCATGGTATGGTAGCTGCACACCAAATTTGAGAGGAATCCAACTGGCGGTTGTCAAGTTATGCTCCGGAAACGAAATGTTACGGACGGACGTACGGACATCCGGACGGACGGCACGACGGACGGACGGCACGACGGACGGACGGACAAGCTGAAACCAGTATACGCCCCCTACACTACGTGTCGGGGGGTATAATTAAAGATGGCAATAAGGTTTTCCACCTAATCAGAGAAATTGGTTGGCATTAATTATTAAGTTTTAGGATGTATCGATGATTTGTAGTTTCATATGAAGCACTAAAATGGTATCAGATATAGATCATTACTGATTCTGCATAAATTAAAATGGTCGCCAAGATTTCTACCCAATCAGAGAAACCAGTTTTGTCATTCATCGTAAGTCTCTTGATGCAATGATGATATATATCAAATTTTACATCGAGCACTTGAACGGTATCAGAGATACAGATCATTAATGATTTTGCATAAATTAAAGATGGCTGCCTATCCTTCCCGTCATTCAGAGGAACTGATGTGGTTATTCATTGCGAGTCTCTTGATACATCGATGCTGTATACCAAGTTTCATATAGAACACTCAAATGGTATCAGAGATATACATCATTAAAAAATTTGCATAAAGTAAAGATGGCCGCCAAGATTTCCGCCCAATCAGAGAAACCAGTTCTGTCATTCATCGTAAGTCTCTTGATGCATCGATGATGTTTACCAAATTTTACATCGAGCACTTGAACGGTATCATAGAGATCATTAATGATTTTGCATAAATTAAAAATGGCCGGCCATCCTTCCCGCCTCTCAGAAGAACTGATGTGGTTATTCGTTGCAAGTCTCTTGATACATCGATGCTGTATACCCAGTTTCGTATAGAACACTTCAATAGTATCAGAGAAATACATCATTAAAGATTATGCATAAATTAAAGATGGCCGCCAAGGCTTTCACCCAATCAGGGAAACTGGTTTGGTCATTCCTTTAAAGTTTCTTGATGTATCGATAACCTATGCCATGGTTTCCGAGATACACAAGACTCATGGTTTCGCATAAATTAAAGATGGCCGCCAAAGTTTCCATCCAATCGGGTCCAGATTCAATAGGGTTCTGGGTCACGAGCATATGGATATGCACGGCAAGTTTGGTGTGCCTAGGGTAAGTCATTCTAAAGATATCTTGTCAACGAGAAAGCTGTGACGGTTTCGCATAAATTAAAGATGGCCGCCAAAATTTCCAACCAATCGGGTCCAAATTCAATAGGCTTGTGGTTGACCACCCAACAATCCTGCATACCAAATTTGAAGTCTCTAGAAGCAACGGTTTGGCTTCTAGACCGGTCACAAGAATTGTTTACGAATTTTCCGTGACGTTGCCATGGAAACCGCAAAATTCATCACAAATTACCCAAATTCGATAGGCTTGTGGATGACCACCCATCAATCCTGTATACCGAATTTGAAGTCTCTAGAAGCAACAGTTTGGCTTCTAGACCAGTCACAAGAATTGTTGACGACTGACGACCGTACGACCGACCGGCGTACTTGCCGACGACAAGACCCCACAGCCTAATAGGCCGAGGGGTAAAAAGGGGCAATACCTCTTCCTTTTTGCCACTTTCAGACGACTGGCAAGTCGTGTATTCAAAACAGGTGTCTATTTTATAGCTCTAATCCATAGCCTTAGACTACATCTAGGAAGTTCCCAATAGCCTAGATGTACAGGAATTGTCAAAAACAAATACAGAAGTAGACTAGTACAGGCAAGTATATTGTATTACTTACCAGGGTGGTAACAAGTAACACATGAAATGGGGGCCTGTTTGATTAATGCATATGTAAATTTTATACATATCTACTTCATAGTTGGTTACCTGTGGTGAGAACTTGAATGGATCGTAATGCTCCTCGTGCTGTTTCATTAAACGGCTGCACAGTAAACAGGTAAATGAAGTCAGGAGTAAGTCCTGTGACTGAAGAGTAAGAAAACAAAAAAATTATGTCATTATTATACATTATAGTATATATATTTTGATGTAAATGATCATATCAACAAGGTGATACTGTATTATCCATTGGGATTTGAAAATGATAACAGTACCCGAGAAAATGGGTTCTTCACCGAATACTACAGATTTTGAGACATTTGAATGGTTAATTCAAATTTTCAAAAATAAATCTGGCAGTCTCATTGTTTTATGGAGAAGGTCCATTCTACAAAGGTCCACTGGTCATGGCTAGCAAAAAATATCAGTATCCTACATGTATGATAATAAACCTGTATGCCGCCCTGATGAATACGGCGGAGCTCGTCAAAATGACTGGATGCTAGATTTCCACTCACGAATTCATGCATATATTACAAAATCAGAGATAACTGCACTCGAAAAGAGGAATAACTCTGTAGAACAAGGGACAAAACGAGTAATTTTTTGTTGGCTTCTAGAATACAACAAGTTTCCAAACTAAAGTAGCTGTATTGAACAGTTCTGCACATATAGTTGGTTACATTCAACCATATAGGACAGATATAGAAATCCGGCTTTTGCGCTATAGCTAATACCGGCTTCGGCCGCAAGGTGGCGCTGGCGCCCACTGCACTCCGGTCTGTTTCATTTAGGCTGTCTGCTAAACTGAACATGTGCGGGTATTTTATTTCGCCTCGTTTCATCAGATTTTCTCACTGATGGAGACGTCTTTGGTAGTTAAGGTAAGTATAGTCATCAAGTCTTATTTTTACTCGTTTGTACAAGCATAATAAGTCACTTTCGCTAGGCATCTGACTTAGCAGTACATGTAGATAAATAAGTGTTCAAAATTTGGTGGTTGTGTCTCACACGGTTTTGTCTAAAATCTGTTAATGGATGGATGGATGGATGGATGGACGTACAAGGTGATGACAACACCCCGAGGCCAAAATGTCCGAGGGGTAAAAACTGATATTTGATTCAAGAACAGTCACAAATTCTGCTACCAGGCATGAATGCCAAGTTTGTTTTTCTTACTTTTTGGGTCTGTCTTTCATCTATTAAGTTTCTGTTGTTCATGCTTTAATATTACAAGTAAACCTCCTGTACCCAAACAGGTAATTTGTCTCATCTGCATGGTATATGAAAGATCGACCCCATCATTTTTTTAAAAACTCTTTCTTACTCCAAGACAAATTATCATAGATTTAAAAAGTTCGCTATTTTATTTTCCATCAGAAATTTTTTCCCAGTGTATCAACAGATGAGAGGATAACCTTATATGTAATAGATGACCATAGACTGACATGTACACTTACTCGTTATCTCCTTCTTGTCAGTTGAATTAAGGCATCCTTCGCCCCAGATATTTGTATACGTTACATTTACAGTAACACCATCAGTTTTAGTATTCTTCTCATAGTCCCAGGTGAGAGTGATGCTCTTCTCACCAGCTGGTGACTTCAGCCTGAGGTTCCGTACACCATCTAGGTAAGAATCTCCCAGTTCTATAGAGTCTATGCCTGATCTGGGACTCTCTCCTGCATCATTTATTGCCGTCACCTACAAGAAGCATATGATAACAGAATTTGCAAAATAACAAATGGTTATTTTCAGTTCATGTCTAGCTCTCAACAATATGATCCATCTGAACATGTCCCTTTTTAACACTCCTCCTACACTTTCGGCTTTCATAATCCAGGGCTTCCATTGAGATTGCTGATTACAGATAGGTTGCAGGTCCTGTAAGCTTGAATATGGGTACAGCACATCATTTCTTATGGAGTACTTGCAACATACATTGTACATTGATGTAACTAATTTCTTGATGAGGATAACATGACAGTATAGCAACTACATGTAGTCTACTTTCTAATTTCTCATCACTTTAAGTGAAATTGAGCATAAATGCTCATGAAAATTGAGGATTTAATATCAAGGTATCAGCCTTCCCTGCTAGAGAAAATTATTGCACTTCACCAAATAAATGGATCACCAAAGCTTCAACAATATAAAAGTGGACCACCTATAATCCTCATCCCTCTGTACAGTGAAACACAAATCTCAAGGTGTGGCAAAGGTAAACAAGCATTCTGAGAACCCCAACATCTCGCCTTGCGGGGTATCCTGCTGAAGTTGCAGCAGTATTGAAATAGTAGCATATGTAGTGCAAACTTTCCATGTACAGGGGTACATGTACATGTAATATTTTGTCTAAAAAAAACCTTATCAATGGATCCTTATCAATAGCACATGCATCCTCGAATCACAATAAACTTGTGTAGCAAACTCATCCAATGAAAGCTGACAGCTTCAGCAAACTTTCTATGTACATGTATGTACATTAACATTGACGAAACCCTCAAATATTTGAAAAAAAAAAAAAAATCATCTCATACATAGACCAGGTGCATCCTACAATCATAAGAACATGTGTATGAAGTATCATAGTTTATCCACTGACAGCAGACAACTGCAGCAAACTTTCTATGTATGTAGGAGGCCTACAATTTTGCCAATAAAATACTCAATCAGTTACCGCAATTTAGTCAAAAACAGCACAGGAACATCCTCTAATCACAAGAAACATGTGTACCAAGTTTCATAATATCCATTAACAGCTGACAACTGCAGCAAACTTCCTACGTATGTGTACATGTACATGTTGAAGGCCTACATGTAATTTTGCTGAACAAAAAACTCTATTATTTGCCGTAATTTGGACAAAAATTTATATTTCATCTCAAAAATAGCACAGGAACATCGTCTTATCACAAGACACATGTGCATCATGTTTGATCCAAGGACAGTGCACAACTGCAGCAAACTTTCTATGTACAGATATACATGTGCAATTCAGCTGAACGTAAAACTGTACCACTGTACCATAACTGAAGCCCCAGGTGGAATACCCCCCCCCCCTTCCCCCATATTACATATTAAAAAAAGAAAAGAAAAAACAAATTAAATACACAGGAAGGAAGCAATCAGAGATTGCTCAATCGTATGCCCCCCCTTCCGCTTTAATCCGATACTGCCCCGCCATTGTTCTGTTCTTTATTGGTTGGTGGCCTAATTTGGATAATTATAAAAATTCTGTTTCAGTCACTAGTTTTGCCATGCCTCACATAATACATATTCCAAGTATCAACCAACAAGTGATAATGCAATGTTTCGATGCAAGATGGTCGCCAGGGCTTCGCCAAATCCGAAAATGTGACCTGGTTAACTCATTCGCTACCCGCAGCGGCTAGGGCCGTCGCCAGACTGCAGCTGTGCTTCCCTGGGAACGTCTAAACCCGCGGATATGGCGCAAAACATAACTGTTGTGGGAAAATATAATTTTCATATCTAAGCATTGTCAAATGTAATTAAAGGCCTATATGTTTACGAAGCTTATTTTCTCACGTAACAATTTCCGAAATTTGGATTTGACTAACAGAAAAATTATTTCAAGATCGTTGTTTGAAAACGCAGATAAAAAATAAAATCACGAAAATTTCCAAATGAAGTCAGCCGTATACACTGCTGTTGGAATTCTTATTTTCCTGGTCTATTCAGGAAGAAATATCACGTAAACCATACATATATCGAAAGATAAGATCGCTATCTATCCGATTATATATGAAGCATTTTCGTATTGAATGAAAAATATAACGAAATAAAACTATATTCCGAGAAGAGATCTGTGAGAAAATCGCGCAGTTTTGGCCGACATTTACAAATGTTCAAATACCTTGAAGTGGCATCCGATTCCTTGAGAAATCTGACGAATTCACGAGATATTTTCTGTCAAATTTTCTGTCAAGGTACAGGTATATATCCATTGTTGAGAATTCCTACGATCGTATACGTTTGGTAAATTTATTTCCCAAATATTCTGCTATTGTCCGACACCAATTTGTCAGAATTTCGCTCCATCTTTTCTGTTTTGATTTCTCCAAACGAAACCCGCGGTGAATGACGCAACCCGATTGGCTCGCCTTCATCACGTGAACGCTCTTATCCAATCCACTTGCCCAAAGCAGCGGGCTTATCAGAAAGATCGTTTCTGAACATCCTTTTTCAATCCAATCAAATCTTTCGTTTCACTGGCCATCCGATGGTGATTGCACTACGAGAAGAAAGCTGAATGAATGGGCTTTACAATGGTACGTCATTCATTGAAATCGGTTCAGGGAAACGGAGCATGGACGCGATTGAATCAGACGAGAAAAAAAAACCTTCTACTTCATTATTTTGCGCGTAATATCATCACTATCAACGAAAATTTCTACCAGATCAAAACTTTAATTTATAAGTAATATGTGGATGAAATAAATTATGGAAATTATCATCTTTATCCAGGGAATGTATACTACAATCAGCTATAAATTTTACCAGCCAGAGATTACGTACATCTGAAACCAGACCATGACAATTTCGATGTTATTTTTGTTGAAGCATTTTTTCAAACAGATAAAAACATGTTTTCATGAAGTTTGCATGCATAATTTCATGTGTAATTATAAAAATATAAACACAAACACAATTTCTGATGTTTGTGTATTTCATGGAGATATAAAGTTTCAAATTTTATTCACTTTCATAAACCAAATATTTTTGAAATGAACTTTTGGTTCGACAGTTTCTGTGATGGATGTTCGTGCACTGCACGCATTGAGACTCAGCTGTGGAGCTACTGGTACTGAGGCCAGAAATGAAGCTCGGTACTGAATGAGTTAAGAGACCTACATGTACATTCCTTGGGAGTATATTGTGGTGAAATTACGAAGCGATCAGTGAACTTTGAATTTTGCACCAATTCACTCTTTTTGGGGCAATTTCATACTTCATGTTGTCTGCTTTGGAATGTAGAATAACATATAATAGAGCCATTTTCCTGGTTCAAATCTGTTATGGACCGAGATCCAGCCTGGACAAATAAATATATCCCATTCACTTAGATTTGATAAACAAAGGGCCATAACTCTTGAAAACATAACCGCAAGTAGAGAAAATTCACGCTGCACACCTACAGGTCACTGACCACATATCATGCAAATCTCATACTTGTCCATACAATATTAACCGAGATCCAGCCCTACAAGTCCCAATTCACAAAGATTTGAAGAAAAAAGGGCCATAACTCTTGAAAACATACGCGAAACGTGGAAAAACTTCACGCTGCACAACTACAGGGCACTGACCACATATCCTGCAAATTTCATAATTGTCCATACAATATTAACCGAGATCCAGCCCGGACAAGTCCCAATTCATGGATATTTCAAGAACAAAGGGCCATGACTCTTGAAAATATAAGCGAAACGTGAAGAAACTTTACGCTGCACAACTGTGGGGCACTGACCACATATCGTGCAAATTTCATACTTGTCCATACAATATTAACCAAGATCCAGCCCGGACAAGTCCAATTCACAGAGATTTCAGAAAAAGGGCCATAACTCTTGAAAATTATATATCGGAACTCAGAAAAAACTCTACGCTGCACAACTACGAGGCACTGGGCACATTCCATGCAAGTTTCAATCCTGTCCATCAAATATTAACCGAGATATTGCGCGGACAAGAAATTCAGACAGACGGACGGACAAAGCGATCGCTATATGCCCCCCCTCTAGTTAGAGGGGGGGGCATAATTAAACCAGAATCTTATCATTTCCAGGCCAGGGACACTGACTCCCCCGACTTACACACACACTTACAATATCTCCCCTTTGCAATGACAGACTTTACATGAATTGCAGGCAAGCACCTAAAAGGTGCGTGGACCCCTCAGCCTGTTTTTTTTTAGTCAAGTAGGATCAGGGCTGCATCTAGAGCCAGTTTAGTTTTGGAAAACATATGGGCACCCAAAACTCAAATGAAACAAAAAACGAAAGTGTTGTTTTTGTTCAATTTGAAAAGATTTCTGAAGGAAATACTCCTAGAAAAAGCTTCTGGAAGCCTCAATATCGATCCGATTGCATAGCTGGGTATTGAATTTCATGTTAATAAACCTCTGTTTTGTGATTGATCACAGGCTCTTTGCGCCGAAATTCACTTAAAAAAATTGGACCCTCAATAATGAATTACGAAAAGGAACTGGGAGTTTGGGATCGGAACCTGCAAAAAATCCTTGGATACCGTATATAACAGACTTCGGTTTCACGTGAGTGATGTGCTGGGATTACAGCATGCAAGGAAGTGTAGCTTTATCAGTGGCAATTTATGCATTGCACAAGTGTGATAACAAGTAAACACACTTATTGACACAGGCCAACCCTTATCATTATTTGGCGGGGGGGGGGGGAGCTCCAGGTATGCAAACTGATTCAAAATTGCACACAGTCAGGCTAAAAATGGGCTCTCCTAATCACTCGTTTTACATAATTTCCACGGTACAGTAACATGTTTGGTGACAAAAATTGAAGCATTATGTTGTACCAGTTAAATGTGTGGACACAAATATGGTTCATGCAAAAGTTTTAGAATAAATCATATGATGTAGAATAGAATGATATAATAGCAAAATTTAAGAAAAATGTTGTCCTTCATTCAATAATAATCATGAATGGACCAGGCTTTCTTGTATCAGGGAACCTTCAAAATTCACAACGAAACATGCAACCAAGGGTTCCCGATGGGCATAGATAACTGTGCAAAAGCTAAGCCATCAATAAATTAAAAAATTTAAAAAAATAAAAAATCATGAAATTATCATAGCCATCTGAAAATCTAATCATTTCATCTGTCAACATTCAGGAAGCTCTCACCAAAGTTTGGTCAGGCCCGACTTGATAGATCTGCAGACATTCAGCGGACAAGAACATGTTGATGGGCATAGATAACAGTGCAGAAGCTAAGCCATCAATAAATAATAATTTTTTTTTTTTAAAATCATGACATCATCATAGCCATCTGAAAATCTAATCATTTCATCCGTCAACATTCAGGAAGCTCTCACCAAAGTTTGGTCAGACCCGACTTCATAGATCTGCAGATATTCAGCGGACAAGAAAATGTTGATGGGCATAGATAACAGTGCAAAAGCTACGCCATCAATAAATAATAAAAAAAATAATTAAAAATCATGACATCATCATAGCCATCTGAAAATTTAATCATTTCATCTGTCAACATTCAGGAAGCTCTCACCAAAGATTGGTCAGGCCCGACTTCATAGATCTGAAGATATTTAGCGGACAAGAAAATGTTGACGGACGGACGGACGCTAGGACGGACGGACGTACATGACAACGACAAGACCCCACAGCCCTATGGGCTGAGGGGTAATAAGCAGTGCTGTAACACAGAGCAAACCAACTTGGTTACTGGTCTTTACCACAAGTTCAAAAGTTTCAGGCCTTGAACAGCATGGAAACCAATATTATTTTTAGTTTGGATAAATGTAAATTGTTTCAGGCTTTGAACAGGATGAAAACCAATCTATGCATGGACATGACAGACAACATGAGACATTTGTACGTACCCATACTTTATATTTCTGTTTTCTATTCAAATTGGTAATATTAAAGGAGTAGGTTTTCGTAGATTTGGGACGCAATGCACTCTTGAAATCTTTAGCCCATAAAGGATGGTATGTTGTATCCAATGTGACGACATCCTGGTAGTATATCTGCAACACAAAAGAGGACACTCAAAATTGTGCCTAGTATGTGGGTTGTTGAGGTGAATCAGAGGTAATGTTATATATCATGTATATCAGACTGAATAATTATATGAAAAATCGGCCATAGAGGTCCATTACATCCACCATAACTGGCGCTGCTGCTGCGGGGGCCATGGACCTCTATGGTTGATTTTTTTTGGTCGATGATATCTCATCTCATTGATGAAGAGTATGATTTGAAAATGGAGATATCGCTGATGAGCGATGCACCCCACAGTGGTGAAGTAGCGGTTGCATTTAAATATTTTTATGGTGTTGACAGTCAAGTTATACACCATAAGTAGTACTGCTGGTGCGGGAACACTACATTTATTTGTGTTTAGTAAGATCAGTCCAATAAAAGAGCAATGTGAGTGATTATGGTAGTCCAACTGCTTATAATCCAATATGGCTGATGGCGGACAAGAAAATTTAAGATCCAAATAATTATAATCCAATATGGCTGACGGCGGCCATATTGGATTATGCACATTGCTGAAAAGCAATCCCAACCATCCTCTCACGTATGTCAAGGCACTCCGCAAGTTTGAAGTAGATCAGTTGAATCATACTCCAGTTTTGTCCGGACAAGATCAAACTGCTTAAAATCCAATGAAAACCAGTATGGCCGATCGTGGCCATATTGGATTAAGCACGTCCTTGAAAAACAATCCCAATCCTCCTCTTAACAATGTCAAGGCACTCCCCAGGTATGAAGTAGATCGATTGAATCGTTCTCGAGTTATTGTCTGGACAAGATCCAACTGCTTATAATCCAATATGGCGGACGGTGGCCATATTAGATTACGCACATTGCTGGAAAACAATCCCAACCCTCCTCTCGCCAATGTCAAGGCACACCCCAAGTTTGAAGTTGATCGGTTAAATCGTTCACGAGTTATTGTCTGGACAAGAAACGGAATTACGGACACCAGTGTTTCTAAGTCCCCCCCCCCCACCCCTAAATAGCGGGGGACAACAAGAAGCTATGCACCGGAGTTCCCCGCCAATGAAAACGTTATATCCGGGGCAGTATGGTACCATCACAGTGACTATGTCTTCACTGCCTGGAGTAGACATGCAACCATCAAAGGTCCACTCTGGTACTGCTACATGTATGGTACCATTATCATGAAGATGTAGTCACCATGATGGTTCCATACTGCTCCCGACACTGGCAGGGAACTTATGTGTGTACATTCCACTCTATCCTATCATACATGCAGCAGTTTCATACTTCAGTGATCAGTACAAGCTCTCAAGTCTGAGGTTGATAAATGGGAAAAAGCTCTAAATTACATGTAGCTAAATTTGGAGAAATACACTGAATATGCTTATCCCATAAAGAGAAGTGACCTGCTTACATTCATGCAAATATTGGATATTTATAACTGGGAATGTTTAGGGATTGCAAATAATGTGCTTCCCCACATACAAACATAAGTGAGTACTACCCTGAATTATCGCAGCTGAGAGCATGTGATGTTCACTGGAGCACGGTGATTTCACAGGTGATTTTGTCAAAAAACTTTGATTTTCATGGAGGCGAACAGTATATACATCTCTTAACTATAGTTAGAGAAACGAGAACGATGTGCAGGGCAATACCGGAGTCAAATTAAAATTTTCTTTGGTGGTGATTTAGTGTGATCACAGAATGCAATAAGTGGAAATGAGGTAAGTTTTCAGCGCAAATAACCTGATTTATGGTAGGAAATTTATTAGATTGTGACAATGTTTTAAGATACATGTACATGTGTGACAACACTGGCTGACTACATCTGTATCATATCCAACATATATATAAGAATCAGATTTTGATGCTCATCTTTTAGTACTGCATGTAATGTGCATATAATCCATGAAATGACATGGCATCGCAAAGAAAGCCGAGCCCGGATCATGAAGAGAAGACAGAGTGGGAATTCTTCTATTACATGTACAATATTAATGGTTAATGTGCAAGTTTTCGCTAACCTTATACATCCGAAGTGGTCCGTTTTCCTGGGCAGGTTTGTTCCAGGTCACAAGTAGATTGGTGACACCATCACTATCTTGAACAGCGTTGAGTAATATGGCTGATGGGGCTGAAGGAACTGCGGAGAGAGAGAGGGTAAACCTGATATATAATGCAAGAAAAAAAAATGTTTCTCATGAAAGTTTTTTAAACTATTTGGTGTGGGCGGACAGCTTTTTGTTTTATTTTTTATTTGATATTTTTGGTAGTGCGGGTGTTTTTTTTTTCTCCTGATTTATTTTTTCAACTGTTTCTGTTCTGTTGCTAAATTATTATTGATGTATAAAGCCCAAGTACTAGGCAGTTGTCGTCCATGGATTCACTTTTGTATGGCAGTATTCAACATCAGAATCCAACCAGAATGTATTAAACACTGCCAATTAAATCAATTCACATACATGACATATGTAAAAAAAGAAGTCAAAATGAACTTAGAAAATAATGTCAATTTTTATAGTCAATTCTTACACTGGTGGAAGAATCAGTGGTCCCTTTCAGAACTGGAAACAACATAAGAACATACAGACCTAATGCTACTGCTTTCTCATAAATATTACTCAAGTAACAGACTCTCCCGCAAAATTATATCACATTGTTGTTGTAGTTGTCATCCGGAGATCATCCCCGGACATTCAATTCTTTCCAAACTGCAACACAAAACTTCCACATCATCGCTGTTATTTTTCTGTATACATCCAAAACAGTAGAGTTCGTCGATAAAAACGAGTGCCCAGTCACTGATCTGTCGAACACCGCCTCTGCTCAGCAGAAATCATCGGAAGATAACATCTTGAGAAGTCAACAAAAACAACAGCCACATGCGTTTCTCAGTTTCGTGAATGATATACCTATCCCCCTCCCCCCCTTTCCTAGAAAGGGATAGAGAGGAAAAATTCATTCACCAGTAAAAATGGGTAAAATCAGTCATCTGGGTTTATTTTGCTGGCCTAGGACCCGATGACACTTGCTGGGCTGTCACTAAGGGTCCAGTTGAGTGGAGGTCGTCGTTACATGTACATGCCAGCGTCATGTCCCAGAGGAAGAAAGAGGCAAAGGTTGCATTTGACCTCATTACATCAGTCACTGATCTATTAGTCCACACTATGACCTCATTACATCAGTCACTGATCTATTAGTCCACACTAAGTGTCGTAACTGGTATCCACAGATTCAACCACTCCAATGATGATTTAAGTGCATCATCAAATGGCGTAACTGCAGTCATCCTCTTGGAGTTATGTCTTCAGCTGACGTCAAGAGGCCGACTATCGCAGCAAAGTGTAAGGCCCTGGCATGTGTTAAATTGAGAAACATACATGTAGGTATCTTTACCGTTTTCGTTTGCCAACGATCTTCTGCAGGCTTGGCGAGAGCTTGTAGCGTATCGTAGTCCACTCCTAGAAATTTGCGCCTCTGCGACGTTGTCAGTTCTGATATCTCTTCGTGTGGGAGGTAACCCGGAGATATCAGTACTGGGTATCCTGAAGACAAACTGCGTGTCCTGGATTAATTGCTCCTTGCAGGCATTCCTCAGCAGTGAGCCATCAATATAAAAGTGGTACTTTTATACCTAGAGTGTGTAGGAATAGTGCCACTGGTGTAAACACTCGCATGAGCACAAAAAAGGCAGTTGAAAGGCCAAACGGAGGTACTTGAATTTGGAAGCGCCGTTTGCCGACCATAAATCTTAAATTCTTCCTGTCTGCTGGATGTATCAGGATATGCAGGTATCCATCCCTTAAATCCAGCGAGGTCATCCATTCTCTCTGTTTGAGTGCTGACCGGATGGACTCCATGCAGAAGCGTGATGGTGGAGTGAGAAAGTTTAAGCGTTTGAGGTTTATCACCATACGCATTTCAAACAGTGCCGGAAGCTCTATAACCGCCGCTTTGCCTATCAGCTCGTCTACAGAGGCCTATATTGCTGATATGTATTCCTGTCGCGAAGGTATGCGGGATGGGATTTGCAGTTTTGGAAGCCTTTGAACCCGAAGGCGGGTTCTAACGTGGAGGACCGAAAGCTGCAGCTCCCGATCTCTTTCATGTACCACTGGAGGCAACCACAATGTCGTGCTGTATCCGATCCATTTCCAGTTTAACCTTCATGACAGCTTAACCAAGACGATGCTGGTGAAGCTTCAAGCAGACGTCGCTTTTCAACTACTGCTGTATAGCTATGCATGAGAGGCAAAGGTCGGACGCCTCAAATGCACTAGCATGGCAGATACACTGTATAGGCATCATGTGCCAGTAACTCTTTATTCACACCAGAAGCTATCGTCTGGTAATATGACAAAACTTTCAACCGTCCTGAATTTTTGTCAGATCTGTCGAGCTCATGAACGAGTCCATCACATCTCTGATAACCTTAACTCTTTACCCCATACGGCCGCCTTTGAGCGCCTTGCACGATCCCCCATAGAACCGCCTTTGAGCGCCTCGCACGCTGCCCCATAGAACCGTCTTTCAGCGTGTCATCGCTGTTCCCATGTGATGGATTACTTTTGCAATTTTTGCGTTTATTTTGAGTAAAACCTAATTAAAACTATACATTTTCAGAAAGCCAAAATTTAAATAAATCGGACTATATAGACTGTTGGTATGTTTTGTAGTAAGGGTAAAATGAAATCGGGAGAGGAACAGAAATAATCGATGGAAAATGCGCGATTAGACACCAAATGTGTTTCGTGTGCTTCAAGAGAAACGTTCGAAAAATTGTAAAACCTGCTTCCAAATTCCTGAATATTTCACGTAACGCGAGTATAAACTACCAAAGTATCTAACCTTGATGACTAACTCGTCAAATCTGCCCATCTGAGTTTATTATAAACATTTCCCGGGACCTGTTGATCTCCCGTTTTAAAATTTATCCGCCATTCTTTCACCATGCTGTGTTTCGTGGATCCATGGCCATGGCGATCACGCGCAGATAAACCGACTGCTCCAATCACGCGGGCCTCTGAAAAGGTCGCTCAAGGTCACTCAACTTTGGGCCAATCAGTGATGCTGTTTACTTCACCTTGTTACCAGCCTTCGTTCTCCTTTAGGGAAGTATATGGGACTTTTTCAGTTATAGCTCGTTCTATACCTGCCATCTCATGATGTCACTGCGAAATCCCGAATGTACGAAAAATAAGCTTTACAATGGTATACGACAACACAGGTATTACAGCCGAACAACAACAACAGAACGCTGCAAAACGTAGCTAAAATGCGACAATTTCTTCGCTTTTTTCGTGATTTCCAACAGACGGAAAGCAGACACAACACATTTTCTCGCAAGATTACTTATTTTTAGATTAAACGTTGCTGATATTGATATAAAACGTGAACAAATTACGTAGAATGGGCCTGTGGGAGACCATTGGTAAATATTTTTCCACATGACATGGGACATAAAACGGGATATTTTACATTGCTGGAAACGTATGAAAATTGAAATCAGTCCATGGGTTAAAGACCTACGCCATTACAAATCTGTTATGGGTCAGAGAGAGAAAATTCTCCACAAGTCTATGGGGTAAAGAGTTAAGGAACTGTTTGAGATGAGATGAAATCACCAATCTTTGACGAGCTGTCTCTTCCAATACCGAGGCTTGTTTATTAGACATCGGAATGTTAAAGGAACGATGGAGTTTTTTCTCTGTCACGAGGACACATCAACCAACATGACCAATGATAACCTGAGTGGTTGAAGTCTCCTGACGTTGATATAATTGATTTGGCTTGGAACCATAACATTCTTACCTGGCATGGACAGCAATCCCAAGGGAGAACCAGTGGCAAGGTAACCAAAATTACCGAATTTGTGCTAATCCGGTCAGATTTTCAGAAGTTATTGTCTGGAAACTA
>JAVTVY010034737.1:0-15257 GCA_036873755.1 Hanleya hanleyi | reverse complement strand
TACTGCGTCAGTTTACAAGAAAAGATGCATATATTAGGACATGGACAAAAGAAGAAAAGAGTTAAATAGCCTCCCTCGCTCATTTATTTTTTGTTTTTAAAAAGTGCCTGTGAATCTAGATATTTTATTCAGCCCAATGGTTCAGTCAATGGTTCATACAGAAGCGTATACAAATATCATAACTCTAAACCCTACACCCAGATTGTTTGGAGGCTAAAGGGTTGTAGTACCTCTGGTGCCTCATATTTGAAATGTGTCTTCACTAGTGCTCAATATAAAGCATTCGTTATACACGAACTGTGGTGTAATTTAGTCAATAACGACATATATTTCCATTTCTCGTCTCAATGTTATAACCCAATCTAGTCTGAGTAGGTTAAAGGTATAACTGCAACCTAATGGAGGACAGAAATTAACTAATGTATGTAAAACAGAAACTTTGGGGAGTAAATATGCAAAAAAGTGGGGGGAAAGGCAAAAAACCCAAGTTTTAGGTACACTCCCCAGAAACACCATTTTGAAGTTACACCGGCACACTCATTAACAGCATACACACAGTCAAATAGAAGGGCCGTTGTGTTTGGTTCGAAAAGTTGCATTGAGAGCCAATTAGAATTGTCAACTATACCGGAACAAGAAAACCATTATTTTACAAGTAAGATATTTAAGTTTAATGGCAAATAAAGTTGAAGTGAGTTTATTTGTTCTGAAGCGGAGTCTTAATATATCCTAATAGATCTACCAAAGCGAGCACCATAGCTGCTCGGGTACAAATCTATGCATAATCATCGAAAGAGTATTCAACATATCCAACACTAAGTTTTCGCAATATCTGAACATTTCTGCGATTTATTTTACTGTTATGGGGTGCCTACCACACCCCCCCGCTTCAAAAAAAAGACAAAAAACTTTCCGAAGTGCAACTGTAACATGTCTATTAAATCAGTTATATCCGTTGATCTTACAGCCGTACAATCCTTCTGTGAAATAAATCGACTTTAACAGCAAAGAGTAAGTGGGGAGGGAGGTATGTAGATTTTCAGTAAACTCTTTGTGCCTCCCCAAATTACGGCCATTGTTCGCTCACTACATTAGTATCATCACCTCAAACACGTCACTGACTTTAAAACTAACGTCATATTACGCGCTCTTTTCATTTTGAAACGTCCGTTTTATCGATGTTCTGTTCCGAGAAGGCCTGGCCCTGAATCCGCAAATCTGTGAATCATTTTGCCGTTCAAAGGAAGATGTCGCCTCAGATCCAAAGTTCACATCTACAACTCTACTCCATTTGTTTGTACCGGGGAAGAATGGGGGAAAACATATGAAAACAGTCGATATATATATATATATATTATAAATATCCACTCTCTTATTAAAATGTTATTGTCTGATTGATGGACAATGAATGATAGACTACTGTAGATGTATGTTTGAGAAAGTTCACAAATGCACTGTCTAATCTCATATTGAGTCCGCCATTGCATTGGAATTCCTTTAAGGATATTGAGCCCTCCTGCACACACTTTTACACAACCTGTAGAATTTGTCTTTATCAAGCTAAAAGTATGTTTCATAGCAAGGGTAATGTATATTTTTTTGTAAGCGCCTTTTTTCAAGGATTTCAAATAATATACGAATGTGTTCACTGTAAGGCGGCAGGTTGTGAAGATATTCGGAATTGAAGAAAACATTAATTTGAAATTCAATTTAAATTTTTAAATGCTATTTTTTTTTTAAGTATTCAACTTACCGTAACTTTAATCATCATTTCCTGTAGAAGACAACCCCAACAGGAAATAGGTGTCTCAAGTTTATCAATTTTAGTCTAGTTCTCATTCTAATGACATTTAATGGAATATTTATTTACAAAATCGAGCAACTCACAGTTTTGAGCTTTGGAAGTTGAATTAAATGTCAATAGAATATGAACTAGACCAAAATTGACAAACCTGAGACACGGATTTGTTTTGTTAGATTTGTCTTCTACAAGGAATGGTGATGTAAGTTACGATAAGTTGAATACTCTTTTGAAAATAGCCATTTGAAAACGAATACTTTTTAAACAAATATTTTTCTAAAATTTGAATATCGTCGCAACCTACTTATTTATAGTAAACATACGAATTTTTCATGAACATGCTTCAAAACTAGGGCTGTGTTTTCTGTGTTATCAAAGGGAGCATGTGTCAGTCCACTTAATATTGCCTGCAGCTATACCTATATTTTCTTCTTTGAATTCTCATCTAATACACAGTTATGAATACAACAAAACACATTATACAACAAGTTAGTTACTTTGATTTACCAGCATCGGACATCCTTAAAGCACTGAACCAACGACATCAACTTATGCAAAGCTGAAGATTGAGCTCACCTAGGTATTATACGTATGTGAAATTACACTTGCAATTATTTTGAGCATCTGCAATATCACCCTCGTATATGAAGATGTCTTCGGGTCTTCAAATGGCGTCGTGATCAGTCTCTCATACGTAGCTCGCGTGCTCTAAATCGCGCTCGAATTAGCACGGTGTTGTGGATATCGGAGAGATGGAGTCGCTGGTTCCCATGTGTGAGTGTCATCTTGCTACACTAGAGCTATAACCCTCCCAGGCCTATGGGGATCCCAGTAATGGTCCCCCTACCAAACGTTCTACCCTGACGCCGGAAAGACAAAATCCTGAGAGATGATACTCCGTGACTTTGCCGGTGCTAGGGGCCGTGTGGTCATATCATCCAAGTTGCCACATGAACAGGTACAATAAAAGCTTACCAGAGATACAACACATATCACGAATCGTTAGATTCTTGGTTTGTGCTTTAGAATAGCTTAACCCGAAGACTATTCTGTGAAGTCATGTGACGCAGTCAGTATGCCGGCACCTCTTCCGACTTCCCTTATATGTGTTGCTATTTGTAGTTTATCATATTGGAGTATTTTGTGCTTATTTGCATACCCCGAGCAGAGGATCATAGGCAAATTCAAAATTGCGTAAATGTGGGGTCCCAGAAAAGTGATATTTTAGTCATATTTCTTCAAAATTTCTGCTTTTCTGCGAGAAAAAAAAGGACAAAACACATTTATTTCGCACCAGACTATTATTTGCTAATTTATCGTGGTTTTTGTGAAGAAAACACATTACATGCATAAAAAATAGAAAAATCTGACACTGATAAATCGACCCAAAAATGTTTGTTTTAAAAATGACTTTACATTGACATCATCAAAACGGCCATCTTAATTTGTATTTCATTTTCCGATAGAGCTTGATTCAAGGATATAGTGTGGTAAGTTTCCGCTCCCAAGCTCACGGGGAAAGAAAATATATAGGAGGGGGCGAATTTTCCCCAGGCTTTGACAGGTCCCATATAGCCCATACCAGATAGGATTAACTTAGAATCGGCTGTGCAAAAACACAAGTAGACAATACTCGGTAGATACTTCATGTAGGGCGATATTGTCTGGGTCTTTGTGCAGCTGAAAAGGCTCAAGTCTAGACATATTGTTGTCCCCACACTTGGCTATTGTATGCATTGTCTCGTGATTTTTACATGGAGTATGAACCCAATACTCACTCGGGGAACAGCGTTGCGTCGAAACCCATTTAAAATTCAGAAGAAATAAAAGGATGTAGGCAAACTTTCATACACACTTTTGCAGGATTTTTTTTGTGGAGCTACTTTCCCAATATATCTTTAGTGAAAGTTCGAGTGGATTTACTGAATGTTTTCCAAGTTATCGTGGTAAGAAGGATTTGTGATACGCATACATGAACAAACAGCATAGTAGGTTCCCCGACCAGGGTTCAACGAGGAATAAAAAAAAACATGTACAGAAACAGGAAGAAATGAAGGAAATTTGATAGGCATGTGCATGTCTATTAAGCACTCGTCAAATTTAAACTTTATGGGATTAACCTACGTAACTTTTGTTTGTCTAACCATTTTTTCAGCTTAAAATGACACACTAATGTTTATAAACACATAAATATAAAACATAAATGTCACAATGGAATCAATCCATGTTTGCATGTTCTGAATTTGCACGAAGCTCGAGAACTGTAAAGACGATGGAATTAATGTAAAGAATTATAATTTTACTGGAAGTTCGAAAATCAATAAAATTGCGACAGGTACATCCTTACGAGTGTAGTGATAAACACCCAGTTTCCGTTGATTATTCATTTCCAACAACAGAGACACATATATGCACACGTACATGTAATATATCTCTCACTGCACAGATAGTACCCGAATTAACATTCCACTGCGTCGGTCCAACTAACTAAGCAAATTTGGTCACCTATATTTTTATATATAGCTCAGGGCTTGTATTATGCAGAACTGTTTATATGGCAGCAAAATGTTAGATCTCTAGGTTATATTATCTCTGTTAAATTATGCAGCAAAGAGAATTTGCAATTCAAAATATCCAGAAATTAGCATACAGACATGCAATTTTAGCTGGAGATTTTTTTAACATTTCAGGCTCTCTTTGCAATAGTCTTTTTGTCCCCCGCCGCAACGCGGCCGGGCACTTTAAAATGGTTCTTGCTTCTTTGTGTCCGTGGATGTCCGTCCATGTCTGTTCGAAGCGATAACTTCCTAACGCTTTGTTGGATTCTTTCGAAATTTGGAATATGCATTCCTTGCGGCAAGACGCCAGTCCGTATTGCATTTCAGCAACATCTGCCTGAAGGTGGCGCCACTAGTTCTTGCTTCTTTGCGTATGTAGATGTCCGTGTACGTCCGTGCATGTCTGTTCCTAGCGATAACTTTCTAACGCTTAGTTGGATTCTTCCGAAATTCGGCATACGCATTCCTTGCGACAAGACACCAGTCCGTATTGCATTTCAGCAACATCTGCTTGAAGGTGGCGCCACTAGTTCTTGCTTCTTCGTATCCGTGAATGTCCGTGTACGTCTGTTCGAAGTGATAACTTCCCAACGCTTTGTTGGATTCTTCCGAAAGTCGGAATATGCATACCTTGCGACAAGATGCCAGTCTGTATTACATCTCAGCAACATCTGCCTGAAGGTGGCGCCACTGGTTCTTACTTCTTTGTGTCCGTGGATGTTCGTGTACGTCCGTGCATGTCTGTTCGAAGTGATAACTTTCTAACGCTTTGTTGGATTCTTCCGAAATTCAGCATTCGCATTCCTTGCGACAAGAGGCCAGTCCGTATTGCATTTCAGCAACATCTGCCTGAAGGTGGCGTCACTAGTTCTTGCTTCTTTGCATCCGTGGATGTCCGTGTACGTCCGTGCATATCTGTTCGAAGTGATAACTTCCTAAAGTTTTGTTGGATTCTTCCAAAATTAGAATACGCATTCCTTGTGACAAGACGCCAGTCCGTATTACATTTCAGCAACATCTGCCTGAAGGTAGCGCCACTGGTTCTTGCTTCTTTGAGTCCGTGGATGTTCGTGTACGGCCGTGCATGTCTGTTCGAAGCGATAACTTCCTAACGCTCTGTTGGATTCTTCCGAAATTCAGCATTCGCATTCCTTGCGACAAGAGGCCAGTCCGTATTGCATTTCAGCAACATCGGCCTGAAGGTGGCGCCACTGGGTCAAAATAGATTTTTTTTTCCGTGTACATCTGTTCGAAGCGATAACTTCCTAATGCTGTGTTGGATTATTCCGAAATTCGGAATACGCATTCCTTGCAACAGGACGCCAGTCCGTATTGCATTTCAGCAACATCTACCTGAAGGTGGCACCACTGAGTTTCTCTTCTTCTTGTCCGTTCCAGTCAAAATGGACCTTCAATTTTGCTATATGAAATCATTCTATTCCACATCATATGATTTACCCTAAAGCTTTTGCATGAACCATATTTTATTTCAGAAGTATCATGTGAAATAACTGGCGGGGAAATACCGCATTTCCCCGCGGTACTGAATCCCTGATTTTTGAATTTCGTGTCATCTTAAACGAAGGACAACATTTCCTTCAATTTTGCTAACAAATAATTGTATTGCACATCATATGATTTACCCTGAAGCTTCTGCACGAATCATTTGTGTCCACCCAATTATATTACTATATTAATTACAACTGTGTTCCTAATGTTTGGGTGCACACTGTGCATATGATCAATTTCCTGAATTGAACTGAATTCAACCTTGCCGGTCTTTAGACTGACAGATGATGGCATGCAGTTGTCAGTGCAGTTGTTCATGTACAGGGAGCTTTCTATGAATGAGTTGCAACCCCAAAAGGCTTAAAATTTATCAGGCACAGACCCATGTTTTTACCCCTCGGCCAATTTTGGCCATGGGGTATTGTCATCATCTTGTACGTCGTCTGTCTGTACGTCCGTTCGTGAGCGAGATAGCCGGAAAACTGTTCCGCTGATCAATTCCAAATTTGGTATGCTTATTTACCTAGTCAAGGACCAGAAGCCTATAGAATTGGGACCTGATTGGATGGGAACCTTAGCAGCCATCTTTAATTTCATGCAAAATGGATAATGATCCATATCTCGGAAATCATTCAACTGTTCAATACGAAATTTGATATACATCATCGATACATCAAGCAACTTTCAACGAATTACCAAACAGGCTTTTCTGATTAGCTGGGAACCCTGGAGGCCATCTTTAATTCATGCGAAATCGATAATGATAGTCTACATATCTCGGTTACCATTCAATTGTTTTATATGAAGGTTGGTATATATCATCGATACATCCAGATACTTTGAATCGGGACCTGATTGACTGAAAACCTTGGTGGCCATCTTTAATTTAGGCAAAATCATTAATGATCTCTATATCTGATTCCGTTGGAGTGCTCAGTGTAAAATTTGGTATACGTCATTGATGCATCAAGAGACTTACGATGAATGACAGATCTGGTTTCTCTGATTGGGCGGAAATCTTGGCGGCCATCTTTAATTTATTCAGAATCTTTAATGATGTTTATCTCTGATACCATTCAAATGTTCTATGCGAAACTTGATTTACAGCATCGATGTATGAAGAGACTTGCATTAATGAATAACCACATTAGTTCCTCTGAGTGACGGGAAGGATGGGCAACCATCTTTAATTTATGTAAAATCATTAATGATCTCTATCTCTGACACTGTTCAAATGCTCAATGTAAAATTTGGTATACATTTATCGATGCATCATCTCGGTTACTTCTACACGATGTACCTAGGATAAATTACTATACTATACACAATTTTTTGCAATTCAGCATCGCAGAAAACCATCGATTGCGTTTTCATGGTAAAAGGGTTAGGGAAGAACTAAAAATACACTTCAATGCAGAGTGATTTTGATTGACGCCAGAAATCGCTCAGAACGCTTCTTCGGCGATCTAGACCCCAGGAGCATCTGGGGCCTGGGCGGCCCCTGGATCCTCACCTAAAGTGCAATGATAGTGGCCGTACCACTTTGAATTTGCTTCCGACGCCCCCTGTATTAACAGACAGTGTCAACGTACTGTTCCAGCGGTCTCCCGTTCAGTGATTGGTCATTCGACCCCGCCATTTTAAACTAATACGAGCATTTTCATTGGATCACTATTAGATAAGACCCACCCCAATCTTCATACACAACCACGCGACTGTCTCAGTTGACTGATGACATAGCGCGGCCTCATTTTTGATTTCAAAATCTGCCGTCTAACTGGGAAAATGCTGTTGTTGCTGCATCAGCCGATCATTGGCCCCCTGTAGAAGATACTATAGGCTAATACATGTAGGCTACCATGCCATGAGATGATGCTTGGGATTGCATTTCGCTCACTTGCACCTACAGGTGGCGACAACTGGTGGCAAATTTAAAATTTGGTTTCGGGGCAACAGGTTGATGCCTTCAGCTTCTCGTCAAATTTGGTTTGCAGATAATGCCTTGAGATGTCACTTGGGGATGCTTCTCGGTGCTTCACTGCATGGAAACTATATCACAGAAGCAATCAACTTTCAGTCAATCGTTCTGAGTTGATCTTAAAACTAGGGAAGGCGGAAAGACCCTTCCACATCCAACGCCTATGAAGCAGCAGTTGCCTCCCTCATGTATATCCCCTGAGACCAACAATGCTAAAAAATATTGCTGCCATTTCGGCGGGGGACCTAGCATCCTCTGGCTGCTTGTTTCTATAAATTTGTTGTTCTCTCTTCTGTTCACATTTCTTTTTCGACCTCTGGTTTAAGGAAGTCTTGCCGGGTCGCTTATTATCACAAGATTGATCCATGTGCTCAACGACCACGTTTTTGTCTGAGGAGAGGTTTATAGGTGTATCTGTGTTGAGAATGGAGTTCTTCACCTTCACGTTATTTGTCATCTTCCATGAATATCTCATTGCTAGCTTCATCACTAGTAAACTCCCCGAACACATCATCATCGGGAGCGAAGTTCACATGTGTATCCGTTTCAGATATAAACCCGAAATCTTCATCTTCACCTCCTTCATCCACTTAGGGCAGCTCAATTCTAGCATCATCTCTGGTGAGCTTAGCAACCACATTTTCATCTGGAGTGAAGTTCACGTCACCACCAGAATGCACAGGTGCACCTACTGAGGGTAGCCAATTTCTAACATCATTTTTGGCGAGCTTAGCACTCAGATCATCATCTGGGGTGAAGTTCGAGTTACCACTAGAATGTAGAGGTGTAGAACTAATGTCTTCATCTTCACCTCCTTTTCCCATCTATCAAGGGTAGCTCATTTCTAGCATCAGCTGTGGTGAGCTCGGTTTCGACAACAGCATCCGAACGCACAGGTTCACTACGACTGCCGTCTACATCAAGTGCAGTAGCAACATTACTGGGCATTTGATCGTTGACAACGCTGTCGTTCTCCACCCCGTACAGAGAACCAACAATCTGAAGTGTTTCTGGATCTACAATCCTCTTATACACATTTTTTTTAGACTGCTGATTATGAAGTAAACTTTCCAGACTTTCATCTACCTTATTGCTCTTGGGGGGTGGACCAGGAATATCAAAGGAATCAATCAATTATCAACATCATCCTCCTCAGAAAGAGTTGAAAATCTGTTTGAGCTGTTGGGTGCATTTTCTGCTTCCTCTGTGCTCTTTAAATTTTCCTTTATCTAAGCTTAAAATTCCTCTTTGAGGTCTTGCCATCCGGTCCTACAATTGACCAAATGCTATCACCAACGCTTTCAGGTTGCTCGACTTTCGGCGCGTTCATTGCGATAGAGCTCTCCGCAACGGCGGTCTTTTCCGTAACGGAAGATTTCTTCTCTGTAATGGATTGAATTCCAGTCACATATTGTGAAGCAGTCCGGTTTTTTCTGTCAGTCAGACCTTCTGTGGTTTCACGAGTTTTATATTCCCGTTTTTTCTGGCCTGGCTGTCCACA
Source organism: Hanleya hanleyi (assembly GCA_036873755.1). Lineage (NCBI taxonomy): Eukaryota > Metazoa > Mollusca > Polyplacophora > Lepidopleurida > Hanleyidae > Hanleya > Hanleya hanleyi. The sequence continues at coordinate 5,910 of JAVTVY010034737.1, read as the reverse complement.
ACTCAGGCATTTATTCCTACGAAGTAGGCTACAGATCGCAAATTGTCCGGTAATGAGTGACTCAGTGAGGCAGTCAGTCAGTCAGTCAGTCCATCCGAATCCTTTCGTCGGCAAAATAAGGAGAACCGTTGACATTAGAACCTTGATTTTTGGCATGAACGTGCATTAGGGCATTGTTACCAGCAAGTTCTGAGCTGACCGAATTCTGATTTGATTCATAATTATTTTTTTAATTATTTAATGATGGCTAAGCGAGTGCACTGTCATGCCCATCGGGAACCCTTGGCTGTATGTTTCACTGTGTATATAACACAGTACAAAATCTGGTGGGATATGCCATCCGTAATTGTTTTAATAAAATAGGAAATGCTAATTTTCCATCATTTGTTAGTGCATTTATCTACACTGCTATTACCAACTTGCCAGATTCAATACACACAATTCAGTATATTGTTATAGATATAAGTAAACTGTGGCCCTTAACGTGTATCCTATTTCACATCCAAACATTTCATCACAGACCACATTAGGCTTCAAATTCAGGTCAAATTGCCCACTGGTGATGAAAATATCCTACAATAACCAATTAAGTCAGCCTGGTGCAATAACCCAGCAGAAGAAAGAAAGATGTGGTATCATCCTTCAGATTAGTCTGTGTGAGCAACAATGATAAAAGTTTACTGAGGGTGAAACAAAGCCATGACGGCATGTTTAAAGGGTCTTAATTTATTTTCTTTGGGTAGAATTTAACTAGATAAAGTAACTTTGATCATGATGTGAAAATATGAGCACATACTTTTGAGTTTTTTTTGTACCTCTTGAATATTGACTATATATCACACTGGGATATAATTTAAACAAAAAATTACATGTGTAAACAAAACATGTCTAAATTTTCCTTGTCATTTCAAATCTTGATCCATTTTGATTCCTTGATTAGGGGATACAGAATCACTGCCACGGAGTGTGTTGGTGTGTCACAGCAATGCAATTCCGATTCTCACAACGAAGCTGAGGTGGTTTAATGTTTATCAATGAAGAAAATCACCGATCAACCGTCATAGAATATAATGTGAAACAGGAAAACCGGAATAGTACATTCATCAGATTGCCGATAGCCAAAATGTGTTGTCTCATATATCTAGATAACAACGTGATGTAGAGACGCTATTTATTCATCTTTGTACCGGTTATGCTCAGGAGAATGACATAGAATCATTATTATGTTGTGCAGAGAAGGTGTTGATCTTGAGTTGAATTACCGTAAACTACATAAATGCCACCTTTCTACAATAGTACTATATATAAAAATTTGCTGTATTGTTGGGAAAATAATGCGACTCAAAAAGTTGTTTTGATCCTGGACAAGGGCACTGAAAACCATTAAAGAGATGTAAATGTATTTTCACACGTAAAGCTTGAAATCTACTGAACTTTTTATTATTCAATCTGTTTCCTTCAGTTAAAAAATTGTAAAATTAAATAGGCGATCGTTATTTATTTTTTGGAATGAAGGCGCATTAGGAGACTGTTACCAACAAGTTCTGAGCTGACCTACTTTTGATGAAAATTTCTGGTGATTTTTGATGAAAATCACTGGCGATTCTGACTTGGGCGGTGCCGATCTTAATATAGGCAGGATTTCAACTGGGGGTGGGGATTTCCAAGAGTTCAGTTCGCGTTCGAGTCCTAATGCCTACTCTACTTCGTAGGTCCTGTGACGTTAGTCACACTGCTCATGTTCTTAAATGCACACTCCCAAAACATGTGATTTTCATCTCCGCAGGTGTAACAGGCTTTAACCTGACCTTTATACCAAACAGGAAATCTGAATTCTCCAAACATAATTGTGGAGAGAAGAGTGGTTTTGATGCCAGACATCCACACCTTCCTACTCCCAGTTTTGAAATCTCTGTCAAAAGTATAGTAATCGTGAGACATGTCATGAACTTTACCATATTTCTCAAAAATATGTCTGATGTCAGTATTCCTACGAAGTAGGCTACAGATCGCAAATTGTCCGGTAATGAGTCAGTCAGTCAGTCAGTCCATCCGAATCCTTTCGTCGGCAAAATAAGGAGAACCGTTGACATTAGAACCTTGATTTTTGGCATGAACGTGCATTAGGGCATTGTTACCATAAAGTTCTGAGATGACCGAATTCTGATGAGAATTTGATTTATAATTTTTTTATATTATTTATTGATGGGTCAGCGAGTGCATTGTCATGCCCATGGGGAACCCTTGGCTGTATGTTTCACTGTGACATTTGAAGGTTCCCTGATACGGCATATCACGTTGGACACACCGCTTCTCTTAAAATCACGGAAGTTAAGTCAAGACTTGTATGGGCAGGGGTTATTTTAGACACTTTTCCTTTATATAACTCAATTTCAAAAAGATGAAAAACTCAAGATGAAAAGCGCAAAATAAACAACAAAACTAAATTTTTTCGGGTTTTTCATCGCATGCAGTCTGGAAACTCAATTTTTTTATCTTTTTAGTAGGACACTTACAATAAATAAATTCGCGACAATTTTTCATCGTGAATGAACATGTCAGTAATGTTATGAAGCTCATCAAGCAAAGTTGCGTGTCATACATAGCTGCATACAAGTTTGTTTGCTATCCAACTGTGATTGGCCGATTATATTTTGGCTAAAGATGTTAAGTAGAAATACTTCCCTCAGAGATAGCTTCATTTAATTAAAAAATGAGCGCGAATAAAACAAGAGAGTTTTAAAATCCAAGTTATCTCGGGAAGTTCTATTTGGTCGATTATTTTGGGGGTGGGGGAGAGTACTTTAGCTCTAGATTGTGATAGGTCAAAGGTGAAAATATTTTCCCTACAAATAGCTTAATTTAGTTTAAAAAATCTATACTTATAGTCAAGAAATAAAAATTGTCCCTTGTCCATTTCCATGAGTTAACCAATCCTTGACAAAGTTGGTGGTTGAGTATTGTAAGTGTCTGGGTATTTGTAAGTGACAGGAAAGAAATGAATAAATAAATGGCAATAAAAATGTTAATAAGAGACGTAAAAAATAAAACAATGGTGGTTGTGAAGTTTTGTGGATTTCACGAAAAAAATCCAATGCTGCTTGGTAAATGCAGATAAATGGCCAAAAATTGCAAATTAAACTCAATATGCACCCTATTTTGTAGTATGTGGTGTGGGACTTGTTTACAAAACATACTGGGGTTTCAGAAATTTCCATCGGGCAGAAATAAAATTATTCATAAAAACGTATATTTTTGTATGTTATAGCATATGCCCCCGCATGTAGATCCCCAGTTGCGCAGGAGAGAGTGTGGATCTTTTGTTTTTACACCAATCTGCATTGCTCACTTTGTGTATTTATTCCCAAATGGTACATCAGCTGTATTTTGGGGAATGTCTGTTTTGTTCGTTTCTTGTTTCTGGGGAAACGTCTTTCAACGTCACACGCATCCAAGTGAAATGTTAAATGAGAGAGAAAATGCTTGCCCGTTGTCTTGGTTCCGGAGATTGACGGACAGCGTGTCTCGGAGACCAGACTCATAAGCCACAGCAGTATGACAGCAGTGGTTCCCGAGTGGACTAAAAAGGGGACGTAACTTTGAAATATCAAAATGGCGGACTAGTTCGATCGTCGAAAACGTGGCCGAACAATTTGCTTTGAAATGAGAAACGTTCAGGACAATGTCTTTATCGGACCTATACGACTGAAATGAGAACAGTTCAAGACCAGACGTCCTTATCGGAGCTATACGATTGAATAATAAAGGTACACAAGTTATCTGTCTGCACATCAGTTACAAATCCTGAGTGCTTATCTCGACTCGAGTGGCGTGGCTGGTCACACGTTTTTTTTTTCTTTCTCGCGGGGGTTTTGGGGGAGGGGGACGGGATAACAGGCGACGAAACTCAGTTTAGATTACTCAGAAACTCAATTTATTTCGTAGAAACTCAATTATTCGCGCGCCTTCGGCGCGTAAATTCTCAAAATTTTAGAAAACTCAATTTTCGGCAATAAAACTCAATTTACAAAATTTTGCAAAAACTCAATTTGTAATTGTTTTTCATCGTGGTTACCACGATGAAAAAAGTGTCTAGAAAAACCCCTGATGGGTGACCTAGTGCTGTACTGCTATGCTGATAAGCGTCCAGGGTAATAGCAACTGAGGGCGATAATAGTTGCAACGCTAATGACTCATCAGCGGTGACATCTTGGAAAGTTAATAGTACCCACTGTCAATTAGAGACTGCTATATAAATTCTGTCACGGTAGCACATAGGGCCCCCAAGTCATCTCTCGAGTACACACTTTAATCGTATCAAACTCTATTTCGTAGGTCCTGTGACTGCCATGTTTGCCATAGCACTAACAAATAATTATAGACTTCCACCTAGGGAGCTCAAGAAAAGATTAATTCGAACAAACAAACAAACAATAAAATAATAACAGTTGTCAACAGTTTTACAAATAGTCAGCGTTATATATTAACACAGTGCCTCCAAAGACCCACAAGCCCCGTATGACAGTGTTACATTCAATACAGCGCCATCTACCTATACGAGGAAAATGGTGAACTTTCACATTTTGATTGGCATAGCACTAAAAAATAATTATTATTTATAGACTCCCACCCAGGAAGCTCCAGAAAAGATTAATTCAAACAAACAAAACAGTTGTCAACAATATACAAATAGGCAGCGCTATATATCAACAGTGCCTTCAAATACCCAAAAGTCCCGTATGATCGTGTTATATTCAATAGTGCGCCATCTACCTACACAAGGAAAATGGTGATCTAGGTCAACACAAATGGGCTGACCAAGACAAAACAAAAAACCTCCGCGAACAGCGAAAATCTGACGAATGAACTCAAACTTTCACCATGCACAGATGCCAAAAACGTTCACGAAAAATACTACGCAACAAATCTGGAATAATACCGGCTTAAAACCCCAGAAATACTTAAAATAACAGAGACGAAATTGCACGTGCAAATCAGTCTGACTACATCCGGGAACCCTGAAGTACATTCAGCTGAGCACCAACTTTCCTACACAACTGCCTGACAAGAGAGTTAAAATTCAGCTTATTTGTCTAAAACGACACCCAAAAGTTTGACCTCTGGCTCCGTGCTTATTGGCACGCCATTAACCTGGATGTTTTATGATTGATCAGATGGTTCCTTCATCAGTATGACTTGAAATTTAATCGGATTAGCTTCCATGTGATTTTCACGAAACTACTGCATATAGTTCTCTGTTGATATGGTGGACAGAACTTCTTCATTGGTAGGCTCAACAGCAGAGATTGTATTGTCGTCGGTGTAGTTGTGAAATTCACCACACTTTATTTCTGTGAAAACGTCATTTATAAAGATATTAAAAATCACGGGCCCCAAAATGGAGCCCTGTGGCAAGCTATTCAGCAACTGACGTCAGTCGCTGACACATGTTGAAAGTCGTACTCGTTGCTTCCGATTCTGAAGATATAAAAGCACACCCCTCACGTGAGTCTATATAGGCACTCAACTTGGCAATGACGAACTCGTGTGGCAGGCAATCAAAATTACAACACATATAAGCTTTACTCAAATCCATGAGAATCGCTGCTACACATTTATTTTGATCGAGTGCTCTCTTCCAATCCTCCACCTAGCTAAGATTCATAGCGTCTCCCTCAAGGGGTGAATCTTAGCTATCCTCCACCAAGCGTAGTAATACATACTGGCAGCTATAGTCCGCTCTATAGGTCTCATCTGAACAGCCAGAAAGGTTTCGATCAAACCATGAACAGGCGATGTAGAATCGGCCTTACACGATTAACTCACGAACATTTACTAAAAAAAAAAGCCAGTCCCAAGGTGTGTTCCATGCCATGAGGATCTCACGGTGAAACATGTTCTTATCGAATG